>JACBYL010001063.1:0-42183 GCA_015266385.1 Trichoderma oligosporum | reverse complement strand
GTCTTGCTGGATGAGGGAAAGCCCTCTTTCTCTCTCTCTCTCTCTCTTTTTTTTTTCCCTTGAGAATTTTTTCTTCTCCATTATCCCGGGGGGGTGGCCAAGATAACGAACCAGCTTGTTGTCGTCGTTGTTTGTGGCTGATGCTTTGTTGCCTCTGAGCTCCTTGCACAGGTGACCACGTCTCAATGTCGTCCCACCAAAGATTTGCCTGCTTGCCGAGACATTACGGGAATACCAGATGTCTTATTCTATGGCGTTGTTTGACTTGGTTTGAAGCGACCGACTGAGAGAGTCTTGTGGACGGACTATGGACTATTTCGTACTGCGTACTCCGTACTCGAGTTCTTTTTGGACCGATACCGCTGTGGGGAACCAACTGGGCAAGCAGGTAGGCTGGCTACTTATACAGTACATTATACTCCATACGTATACGAGGCTGGGTTAATGTAGGCTTCATATTAGTAACGCTGTCCGATTCTCATGAATAAGGACCAAAACATCATCAACATTCCCATATGCTCCCGTAGTCAATGATAGTACAAATGCAGTACGAATACTATAATAGCAACTAATCTACGCCAACATGATCGCCATCCAATCCAAGATAACCTGATCAACCGCAAGGATAAATTTCATCTCCCTCTTCCCCCTCCATCGCCACTTTTCACGATAGGCTACAAAAGAAGAATATCAGATAGTAACTCCATAATTTACCCCCAATCAAACAACACAAAAGCCTCAATTTCCATTTCACAATTCAGCCGCCATTTGCTCGTATAAGTTATGTATACTATACTATACTATACTGTACAATACTGTACTATACTGTAGGACCTTTCATACTCCATTCTTTTCGTAGATTCTCACAAAAATAAACCCAATTCCAATATTACTTACACGCCTACGGAGTACTTGTATGCTGCTACTACTCCGCCTACTTGTATGCTGCTATGCTACTACTACTCCATTACTCCATTACTCCATTACCCTCAAAAGATCCGCTTTCTGTATTTCGCGCCAACCCCCAACTTTTGATTCTCATGGCTAACAATACCGACTCGTGCTCGTGCTCGTAGTAGCTCAATTTCTCCTCACCGCTTTACTGTACAGAGTACACACTCTGCATGCCTTACATGTAACCCTTTATGCAACGCCTCACCAAAGGAGAATTTTTTTTAATTTTTTTTTTTTTTAAAAAAAGCCCCCAGTTGATGCCCATCCTAACTCGTGATCGCGCGTTGGGCATCAATTATCTACAGGTAAGAAATTAACCTTTGCCATCCCTACCTATTTTGAACACTCTCCGTACTCGTACGAGAGTACACACAATTTCTATGCTACCTATCACCTACCTAGTACTTGTATATACCACCAACCTTACCCTACCTTACCTTACCTTATCCAATCCATAGCTCATAAGACCAGAGTGGAGAGAGAGAGGCTTACAAGTATGAAAACAAAGGGCATCACCAGATCCCCATCAAAGGCTAAATAAATAAAAAGAGGAAAAAATGATGTCTGTTGCTTGCGTGTTTTCCTCATCTCAACTGATAGGCAATAAGCGGTCAGATGAACTAATAAATAAATAAATAACGAAATAAATAAATAAATAAATAAATATTCAATAAAAATCCAAAACGCCGTACGCGAAGAAAATTATCATAAAATGGGGCTATCTGGTATCAAAGTATAGAGTAATTACTACCACCTACGAGTACTCTAGGTGTTTGTTTCTCTTCTTACTCGTACCGTAGTATACAGGCCTTTTCTTCTTACTTGTACTCATATAGTACTTAGCTTGAATCAAGGCCTGCATCTTGCGCCAGACGAAGCAGCAGCATCCCTTGTTTGCTATGTGGATATAACTAACTACTGTACGGAGTACTCCATTCGAGTACATACGAGTACGGCACTCCGTAGTTTTGTATGGAGTGGATGGATGATGAGGGAGTATCGTATGTACTATCAAAAGGGGTTAAAGACTAACTAATAATGATGTTATTTACGTGTATTCGCCTTCTTTATTTATTTGTCGTTTACCTGAAGTCACAGTAAAGCAAGGTTCCTCCACCATATATGCATGCAAATGTATGAAGCACTCGATTTGGATATCAGAAAATATGTAAGTAAATTAAACAACTAATGATCCAAAGAAAATGACTCGGTTACAAAAGAAATATAAAAAAATAAAAATAAAAAGGAAAAAGGAAAATGAAAGAAAACAAAACAAAGAAAAAAAACAGTAGCTTCCACCAAAAAGAACCATTCTGCATATTCCTGTCTGTACGTCGTATGTATATATGTCATGCACGTTTTCGTTCCCATACAAGTAGCATCTTTCATCAATCAATAGCCCAATAAAAGAAGATGCGGCCCATCATCCTCAGCGACATGTGCTACTACTATGTAATAGTATATCTAATAATAATAATAAGTGACATAAAAAAATTCATACATATAAAAAGCAGACAAGGTTATAATATCATATCGAACCGCAAGTCATATACTTGTCATCGTCATCGTCGTCTGCTGTCCAAGGATTCTATGAGTTAAAAGGGCTATCCAAACCGCTTTACCCACCAGCCTCGCCATTGCGTCGCTGTCGTTATATTGTCGTACGTATCATCCCTGATGTCGAAAAATAAGTTTCCATACTGATCATAGTTTAAAAGAAAAAAAAATCCGTTGAATATCGAAGTAGTGCAGTGCTCCCGGGAAGACGCCTATCCGAAACCAAAAAAAAGAAGAAGAAGAAGATATCATGTTGCCAAGTTTTCGTTTTTGCAAAAAAAAAAAAGAAAATCATCAAAAAATATAACTTTGGGCTCATTTCTCTTTTTTGTTTCTCTCTCTTCTTTCTCTCTTCTTGTCCCTACTCTGGGATTGCAGGGCTTACTGGTGAGTGTTCGTCTTTCTTGCCACCCCAGCTCCAACCAGAAATCCAGCTAGACCGCTTGTTGGCATTGTTATCTTTGACCGCATCTGGGTGATCTTGGACGAGCCTCAGCGGGCGTGGCTTGCTGCCAGTGAAGGTTGTCTGCTTATCGGAGTGGGATCGCGGCGGCGACTGTGATGGCGGCGTGGAGATCTCACCAGACTCGCCACTCAGGCTAGACGTTTCGCTCCTTTCGCCTCTCGTGCCTGGGAAGTTTCCGGATGAAGGAGCTTGGTTACCGCTAGCTCTTCGCCCAGGAGTACCAATCACACCGGCCGTTGGGAAAAAGGCATGAGAATGCCTTGGGTTGATAAGAGGTGGTGAAGCAGGACTATCTGGCCCTCTATACATCTGACTAACTAAGCTTGCCGCTCCTGGGAATTGATCACTCTGTGGCCGCGAGCGCCTGTTTGCTCGCCCCAGTCCAATTGGGATACTCGGTGCCTTGTCCGGATCAGTGTGGTCCAACACAGTGCCGTCGGAGGCCTGCATGACTGAGAATGGTCGTGGTCTTGGTCTGCCCGCCATTATAGGCGCAGTTTTAGTTCGCTGAAGTATTGGATGTCCGTTGGCCAATTCCTTTTTCTCTGCTGGCGGTGGCGGCGGGGGAAGATCTTTGTCCTTGTCTGGCAACGGAGGCTTCATATCTGCCGATTGATCAAGAATCGTTTCAAAGTCCTGGTGTTGCAACAGGCGTTCAATAATCTTGTTGATGTACAGCGACAGAGCCTTGTTCTGCTCTTTCATTGACTTGAGCTCGCCCTCAAGACGACGGTGATCGACGCTGTATTCGCCCTCAGCCTGTGTCGCATCGGACAACTCGTCAGCAAGGCTAGAGCCGCCTGCATTGCCCTCCAAAGCATTCAATGCTTCTTGGTTCACATTGGCGCTCATATAGCTGAAGTCGGTCTGACCGAAATCTCCCTTGAGAGTCTTCTCTTGGAGAAGCAGTTGATAACTCTCGTTATCCTCCATAAGCCTTGCGTTAGCCATGCGAGCTTCCATTAGTAAACGCTCGACTTCGTGCAATCTGCCTCCGCCCTGGTTCTCGGTTTCTACAAGTTTAATTTGAGCTTCTGCGAGTTCCAGACGAAGTGACTCTATGAGCTTATCCTTTTGTAGAATCAACTTTGAGCTATTTCGCGAATCGCTTCGCTGAAGAGAGGACGGCGGAGCGAAGCTGCTGCCGTCTAGAGATGGTGAAGCACTAGCTGCTGTAAAGAAATACTCAAATTAGCCCTAATAGTCAAAAAAAAAAAAAAAAAAAAAAAAAAAAAAAAAAAAAAAAAAAAAACCAAAAAAAAAAAAAAAAAAAAAAAAAAAAAAAAAGGAGGATGTAACTTTCAGGGGAGAAAAAAAAGAAGGGAAAAAAAAAAACTAAAAAACTTACATTGTCTCGACGGCCTCGTTTCATCCTCAATGCTGGTTTTCTGAGCCAAGCTCTCCTTTAGTCGCTGTATGACCATCTGCATCTCCTCCTCTTTATTTGCCATCTCCTCCTTTTCCTTGAGAATTGCGCTTCGTTCGGCCTCGTAGATTGTCTCCATTTCCCGAATCTTACGACCGGCTTCTCTCTTCTCGTTTCGTAGTGTCTCAATCAGCTCATCGTGTTCATGAACCTTTTCTTCAAGCTTGGCTGACTCCTTGACCGCGTCGTCCAATTTCGACTGGATCACTTCCGACTGCCTCCTATACTGCTCTGAAGTCTTTTCCTCTTTTTCTAAACGCTGCTGGAGATCCTCCAGAGCGGCAGCGGCAGCCGCTCGAGCATCAGAATCGACGTTACTCATGGCGGTGTCTCTTCTGGCAACGGCTGCGCGGGCAGAAACGGGAGCGCCACGGACTGATCTCGTTCTAGAGTGTCCGGTAGGAGTCGAAGACCGCTGGGAACTGGTTCGTGATAAAGAAGAGTTTGCAGTGGAAGTGCTAGTCTCTGAGTTTGATACTCGGCCGACTGCGCTGACCGACGGTTTCTTTGCAACCGTAGACATGTCGCTGGATATACTTGTAGTACCTTCCCTCAAGGTCGGTGAGATACTCTAGCTGAAACGCACGAATGGGGGCCGCTTTGGCGCAGGGCCAAATAGAATCACTGTGGGATAATTATGCTGGAAGATCAAACGGTCGTCTTGCAGCTTAGTCCAACGCCGTTGTTGAAAGAGGAGTACTGGCAGTAAGAAGTAGTAGCAGCAGTACTGCCGAGTATTACAAGTAGGAGGGATAACAGGCCACGAGGGTTGGACTTGGTTGGCTGGGCTCCACCTCTGAATGTGTCGGTGGGCTTCTACAGGGCCTGCCGGTGGACACTGAATGGCAATTTAAAGGTAGCACAGAGTTTCGAAGCCCAAAAAAAAGGTCCACTGGTACCTTAGTCAAAAGTTGAGTGCCTCACTTGATGGAGGTACACCATACACAAGCAGTACATTTGCATTTATGTACGGTACATTCAGCCAGCCAACTCTCGAGGAGAGAATGCGGTGACGAAAGCTGAATCCCCTTTTGCTTCCTCAAAGTTTCATCTCACGTTACCCATAGGTGTCTACTTTCTCTCTTCTTCTGCTTTATAATCCTTTATTTATTCCTTTTCCTTTTCCTTTCTCTCTCTCTCTCTCTCTCTCTCTCTCTCTCTCTCTCTCTTTTCTTTCTACTTTTCTCTTCTTTCCATCTCCCCTTCTCTCCTTATTGCTCAAGGTCAAGGCGGAAAAGGAGACCCTCAGCATGCAGCAAGCAACAGCCTTGTTTATTTACGGAGTTACTTTCATGCCTTTGCTTAAACACCCTGCATCTTATGCCAAAAACGGGTGCCTGATTGGGTGCCCGAGGTAGAATTGAGAACCACTAGAGGCCCCTGGATAGCCTCTCCACCCCCACTGCTAGACTTTGCTAGAACGTGCTGTGTCTCCCATCTCCCCCTCCCCTCCCCTCTTCTCTTCTCCCTACTAATAAAAAGTTTGTCAACTTTTAGCTCTGTAGCGCCGCCTCGCCTCCTCCGTTGCAAGCATCCTTCCGCATCCAATCCGATCCTTTCTGCTTTGGTTCACTGACCGCTTCTCTGCACTCGAGAAACAAACAGCGCAATCCGTCCCTGAAGAGATCCCTTGGATTGAGTACGGAGTACACTCCGTAGAATCCACTCACTGCTTTGTCATCTTGGATCTTATACTCCGTACGGAGTACTCCATATGATAAACAAACATAATTATGTACTGCATCTGTGATACCAGTACTCCGTACACAGAGTAAATGCTACTACCTACTTGTACAGAGTAGAGTGCTTCGTAGCGTGCATGGACATGTTACAAATGGCAATGCCAGGCATGTGCGAGACACGAAGTACCTCAGATGCTTACCTTGTGGTACTCCGTACTCTGTATGCTGTTTGTCTTGTCAGAGGCACTGAGAAAGGTTTGAACACAATCAGGCAGTATGCGGTCACTTCGAAGTCCAAGTACAAACACGAACACAAACCAGCGAGAGAGAGAGAGAGAAGGCTGTGGTTGCTATAATTAAAGAAAAGGGCTTTGCTGAGGGGCTCAGCCTTTCTGTGGCGAAAGTCATGTGCTAGCGACAAAGTGAGATGTGTTGTATGCGTACCTCAAGTCCCGTAAATACGTACTAGGTAGTCTTACATACAAGTAGTACCCAGACTGAGAAGTTGTCGTTGGTCGCATCCGAGCGCCGTTTCTATTTTGAGAGTAAGTGGCAAGCCAGCGCTGGCTTGAAGTACGCCGTACAAATGAGGTAGACGCAGCACTCCATATATCTGAGGCCCGTATGACCTACCTCCATTCGAGTAGATACTACAACAATCAGGTACATAACAGTAGGTCTTTTGACGAGCATTTAGCTGGGGCCTTTTATGCATCCCCGTAATTAAAAATACGCCCAGCATTCTTGCTTCGTGCTGGCCAGTGGAGCTCATTACTTACTCTGCAGTAAGCAGGACAGTATGATACAGATGATTCATATTGTAAATTATTACAAGGCACTGCCTGACAATTATAGGTCAACAGCTAATAATAATCGAAGCATGTGTATCGTCACTCATAAGAATGTTTGTTTCATCAGTTTCAACAGGGGAACAGTCTTCATGGCTGTATTATTTCATTGAGATAACTATCACTTGGGAGCCGTCTGGTTTTTTAAATTACCAAAAGATATGGCTTCCCAGTGTATGATGTCTCGCATCAAAGTGTTTCGTCTCACAATCACATGTAAGTGAATGGTATCCATGTTGCCCTTGAACCGTTTTACCCCCCAACGCCGTTGAATGCAAAAGATATGGGCCGCTTAGGCCTGTTGGTCGCTCAGGATATCAGAGTCACCAGCATCCAGGATGGCAAGGATAGAGCATCGGAAGAGCTTTCCGCAAGCGGTGCCGAGTTCAATCTGTTTATTATAGAGTAAGCCAATGTGAACCCTCCAAAGTCTGATAAAAGACTTCTTCTCTGGGTAATCCACAAGAATTGAATTCTCGGGCAGCAAGAGTGGCTTCTAAGAAGCTAAGAAGTAATGGCGCGCAAGTACACCCGTTTCCAGGCTTCACTCGACCAGAGTTCAGATGATTACAAAACTTACGTTGTTGCCAGCGAAGTGGTGAATGGGAGCCTTGGACAGCATGCTGTAGTACTCGAGTTCGCTCTTTCGCAGAGAAGGAGTGTTGCCAGCGATGATGATCAGCTTGGCCTTTCCGGATCGCAGAGACTTCAGAGTAGACTTGTAGCCGAGAGTGACTAGCAAAATCATATTAACACCAGGAATGATATTTTTTTTCGAGGGGATTCCAGTTACATACCCTTGCCGGACTTCATAACAAGCGCCAGCTTGGAGCCGATGCTGTTGGCATCCTTCTTGCTCTTCTTTTGGGGGGCCATTTTTGACGGATTTTGGGCGCGAGCGACAATCTACGACTGAAGTGATGCGGTTGTTGAAGACACACTGAGCTTTGAAAAGTTCGTGGAATTTCGGTTTCTTTTTTTTTTTCTTTGGATGCCATTGTTTAGGCGGGGCAGGGCTATTTTCCGCCTAGCCAATGAGCGCGCGGTTGCCGTTTCGGTAAGCCCTAAAGCACCGGAGTTTAAGCGAAACACCATCTGATATGACCAAGATGCTTTGAAATCAACCAGCGGATTTTCACTGAAGTGGCGCCGGGACTCCTTGTGTTGGAATTATTTTCCCCCAAACATCATCACCAACACCTCAACAAACATACAAAAAAAAAATCCGACAAAATGGCTCGCCGTCCCGCTCGTTGCTACCGATACTGCAAGAACAAGGTAAGCTGCTGAAATTTTCGTTTTGAATGAATATCTTAGAGCTGGAAATGTATGGAGTGACGCAAGAGGTGGATTATAAATCACCAGATTTGAAGCATTCTAGAGGGTTTATCGTCGCTTTTACTTTGCGCTTTATTGAAATACCCAAATTATATACAAGATATAAACTCTTCATTGTCATGATTTAAAATTTTAAACTAATTCTCTTGTCTTTCAGCCGTATCCTAAGTCTCGGTTCAACCGTGGTGTCCCCGACCCCAAGATCCGCATTTTCGATCTTGGCCGAAAGCGCGCCAACGTCGATGACTTCCCTCTCTGCATCCACCTCGTCTCTAACGAGTATGAGCAGCTGAGTTCCGAGGCCCTCGAGGCGGCCCGTATTTGCGCCAACAAGTACCTGGTCAAGCACAGCGGAAAGGAAGGTTTCCACCTCCGTGTCCGCGCTCACCCTTTCCACGTCGTCCGTATCAACAAGATGTTGTCTTGCGCTGGTGCCGATAGACTGCAGACTGGTATGCGTGGTGCTTGGGGTAAGCCCAACGGCACTGTTGCCCGTGTCAACATTGGTCAGATCATCATGAGCGTCCGCACTCGTGACTCTAGTACGTAATCCGTTGCTGAAAAAGCTCCATGGAACAGTCATACTAATATAATATATTACAGACCGTGCTCTGGCTCTTGAGGCTCTGCGACGATCTCAGTACAAGTTCCCCGGTCGACAGAAGATTATTATCTCTAAGAACTGGGGCTTCACTCCCCTTCGCCGCGAGGACTACCTCGAGCGTAAGGCTGCCGGCCGTGTCAAGGTCGACGGTGCTTACGTTCAGTTCCTCTCCAACCACGGTTCCATCGAGCAGAACATCCGCCGTTTCCCTGAGGCTTTCCAGTCCGAGGCGTAAACAGTTCTTCTTAATGTGGCATCTGGGTTTCAGGTTGGCGTAATTATGGCATGTCAGATAAGAGATATCTCAATTTGAGAATCATCAGTTAGGCAATTTAAACCATTGTGCGTTCAGCACTAGACATGCTATGTTTTGTTTTTGTTTTTATTCTATATAAGATATTGGCTGCATATGCTCTTACGTATCATGGAAACTTGTTCATGGTTTAGCCGTGAATCTGTGCCGTCATTATAAGCTATCGAGGAACAAACTTTGACCCATACGTTAAAGGGGGGGTTTCTTTTTCTTTTTCTTTTTATTAAGGGGGGGGGAAGGATATATTCTTAGTGATGATTTGTCAGTGTAAATACCAAGTCATCAGAAATTACTAGGTACAGGCTAGATTACTCGTACATGCTCACCAATAGCCAGCCACCATGAAAATTGATTGCCTAATGTCATCAAATATCTTTGCTAAACCAGGGACAAATGGTCCCTTTCTCTTATCCGAGATCCGAACCAGGCGCCGATAGGTGATATGATGAGACCGACCACCTGACTGGGCGGTAGTGACACGATGGTCACAGATGATGTATGAAAACTACCTAAGTACCGAAACGATGAACTAACATTGTTGCTAAAAAAAAAATCTAGATACTTTTGATCTTTTTGATCTGTATCTCTTGAAAGGAACTGGTTAGACAAGAAGCATATGCCTTGAGACAGACGGAAACATACTAAGATTACACAACACGGCTGAAATAAGAATGACCGGTTAGTGGGTTGCCCATGACGCAGGGCCCTTTTTTTATTTTTCCTGAAAGTATCACGGAAGCATCACACAAAAAAAAAGAGTCCAAGGGGTCGGATGGAACCGCAGTTAGTAGTATCAAAGTATGCTGCCATGCACTCTGCCGAAGCGCCGTGAACGCCGAAGTATGCACGAGGCACTTATTGCGTGCATTGATTGATTGTACATACATGTAAGAAGAAAACTGATGGTAGCGGGCGCAGCATCTTATAGTTATATTTACCTAGGTTCTAACTATTTTGAACTCTTTTTCTTTTTTCTTATCCCCTGTGTTTTAGACGATGTAAATCAAATAAATCAAATAAATCAAATAAATCAAATAAATCAAATAAATCAAATAAATCAAGTATATTTATCTATTTCATGCGTACTATTAGAGGAGTGAAGTGGTTGTTTAACTTAGGCTATGAAACAAGTCAGTACTAACGAGGGATATATGTAGACGCAAAAGCACCTGAATCGCGCCATAATACGCAATTGATAGAGACATTTGTGAGGTCAGCGCGCCAACCGTGTGTGCTGAACTTACTACTTACAGTGCTAGACTACCCAGCCTTGCCAGCCTAGTGAGACTAGCGAGGCCTCTAGCAGCGGGACAGCACATTGAAACCCGTCCAAACGGGGGTGTCTCGGAACGTTGGCGCAGTTACATCGCACTGTAAGTTGGGCGGTTGGAGAGTCAAGTCAACTGCAAAGTGACCACTGTCATGAAATCTTACAGCCGGCCAACTAGCACGCGAGCTGCCAGACGCCCACCATCACACCCCCACTCGCCCGATCAGGCCGTTTTGGCACCACCCAGGTGGCCTGGTTGTGATGACGCTTCGACCCTCAACAAAAACAAAAGGGCTGTCCGACCAGCCTCTCTCCTTTTTCTTCTTCTATTATTCCTTTTACCTTCGTAACCCCCGGACCGGACGCTGCCATTGTTGACTGGCACGCTTTTCTCCCTTGATATTCCTATCTATACGGAGTATTATTTTGCTTGTTCTTTTTAAAGCGCTCCACCTTGACCCGAACGTCGCTAAGGGTGTCGGGGCCAAATTCTCCTCCTCCAATCAGTCTGCCGCCCCCCGTTCGCCCTTATCGCGACCCTTCTCCGATTAATTATAGAGTAATATCCCGTACCGACCTTTGAAACCCACATTGAGGATTTTTTTTTTTCTTTCCCCCCAACCTCCTTCAAGTTCACCATCATGGCATTTCAACAGCCTACCCGTCCAAATATACAGCGAGCTGCTCGGTCTGCAGTTGGTAGCCAAGGCGTTTCGAGGCTATCATCACGTAGCGTTCAAGAGCAGCAGCCCGAGGATGCGCAGACATGGGTGCTCTTCTCGCCCCCTACCGACGTGACGACTACGTCTTATCTAACCGAAGATGAACATGATCAAGCGTTGGAGACTCCAGGCCGATCACGTCTAAGCGATCTCGGCAGCTTAAACACAGTTGCAAGAACGGGTTCAGCAGCGGCCGGACAGATTGATGAAGCTCAATCATCCGCTCTCTCTGCTGCTGTTGATGATTCTCAAGCCGATGATGCTGAGCTAGATAGTCTCGATGGCCACCTTCCTGGATTTAGATCATTCCCACGGAATAGCTTTGCTATGCCTGTCCTTCCAACTCACGATGGCCTGGGATCTTTCCACTTAGATCAGCCTGCCCTTGGCCTGGACGCGCAGGAACATATTTATCAATTCGAGAGATTTAATCCCAAGAGATTACGACGGAGTCTACATTTATTTGATGAAGGACAATTGGATCTGGAACAGTCACAAGTCCAGGAGGCAGAGAAGAGGGAGAGGATTGAAGCCTGGCGGTTGGAGCACTCCCGTATCATACTAGAGGAGGTCCAGCGTGAGGCACGACGGTCAAGGATTTTACAGCAAAAACGAGTTGTCTCACAGAAGCCTGCGCAAAAGACTGAGGAAAAAGAAAGTACCGAAACGGAAGACATGACTTGGCATGAAGAAGATCCAGATACTCATCCTGAAGATAAAGAAGACGGCGAAGGTTTGATTATGAGAATCACTCGCAAAGTGTTGCGCGATTTACTCGGCATAGACGAAAAAATATTGTCCATGGTACTCGGGCATGATCTTTTAAGCGACGAGGAGCTATCGAGAACACCACGGGCATCATCAGAGGATGGCCAAGAGCGACCAGCTACAGAATCGGAGGATTCATGGCAAATGCATGTCTTGGAGACGGTATCAAGAGAGCTTGGTTTGCTAGTTAATCATCTCTCTCAACACCCTGGTGCCTTTTCGACGTATTCACATATCCATCAGGTACCTCTGCCTTATGCTGGCCTGCCGGCTATACCGGAGACTGGAGATGCTCGTACCTCTACTTCCGCACGCACCACGGCGGACAAGTTTAGTGAGAATGCGTTTCCTGAATTCAGGCCGACACTTCGTCGATCTGCACGTGCAGCCGATACGCCACCGCAGAGGTCGAACGCATCAGATGCAACATTACAAGATCTTCCAATGGCCGACACCTTCACTCAAGAAGAGTGGGAGAAAGATATGGATATTAA
Source organism: Trichoderma oligosporum (assembly GCA_015266385.1). Lineage (NCBI taxonomy): Eukaryota > Fungi > Ascomycota > Sordariomycetes > Hypocreales > Hypocreaceae > Trichoderma > Trichoderma oligosporum. Next base: position 29,741 of record JACBYL010001063.1, on the reverse strand, counting down.
GCTCGTCTTCCGATACTTGGTGTCGCGTTTTACTTCGCGACCCGAGCCTACCTTGTCCACTGAGATGACTACCCGTCCGGTTCCTGCGAAGCCGCAAGACGCTGCCGCTAAGGCTGCCAGAGTAAGGCAGCACCACCCCCTCACCTCCCGGTCTCGCCCTAATGAACGTCGAGCTTTTAAAGCGACTGTACCCAGCAGCCCGGTGGCCATGCGACATCACAGCAGCTGTGCAAGCCAAAGCACACGAAGATCAGCTAGAAGGAGTAGTGTCTCGTCCAGACACTACTGGGACATTGGAGGATCCATCGGCAAAGGATCGATGATTACTCCCAACGCGCCAATGGGTAGCTGGGGAGAAGTTTAAAGCGATGAATTTGAAGTATTGATTAACTGTATTTCTATTTTTTTCATTTTATTTTTTCATTTTATTTTTTCATTTTTCTATTCATTTTTATTTGGCATGGTTTACAGCAGCATTATCAGGGCGAGGATATGGTTTCATATGATAGCCAGCAAGGGCATAATGCATTTTGGCGAGACGCATGAAGTGGATGATGGGACATGTGGGAAGGCGTTACAGTTTTGGCTACCTTTATAGACATCTTGAAGAATCCGTACTCGGTTACTGAAGAAGAAACGGCATGTTTTACATTCCAAGTACACACGTACACGTACACACTCCATACAACACCAACACTCTACAAATAGGGTTCAAAATATAATTGATTACTTACTTACTGAATCACAACGAGGCGTTAAAGAATATTTGACACGCAGCTGTGGGAAGGGGATTTGCATGGCGCGGAAAGCAGTGTAATATGATATGTACGGAGTATTACGGAGTAATTAATGAATGATTGTTGGTCTCGACATGATGTCGTGCTCATCTACTGGAGGACAGATCCACTAAATTGAGCTCGTGATTGATTGAATGAGACGAGGCTACGGAGTACGTGGACGCCTAATATTCATTGTCATCATCATTTTAGTATGATTATATTATCATTATTGAAGCCCTTTTATTCAACGTTTCATATTCATGGCCAGCCTCTTTAGAGCGATCTGACATGATGTGTATAATTGGATCAGCGGTAATTATTTAGCAGACGCCTCAGTTTTAGAACATGGAGGATGGATGGAGTAGTATGTGAGGCAACCCCTGCAGAATGCATGACTGATAGGACATGTGGTCTGTGAGAGGGGGGTGATGGAATAGATGAATCTGTTGGGACCAGGCTAAGGACTGACGGGCTTTGTTAGCTTTGTTAGAGGCTGTCGACGCCTTAATATCTACGTAGAGGCGGGCTGTGATGGTGGTTGTTTTGTGATGGTGGCCACCGTACGGCTATTGAAGATGTAATTAGATCTAGTAGTACTAGTATGGAGTATCTACTGCGGGTAATGGTGGAAGCTTAAGATTAAGGAGGGGCAGAAGAGGAAGAAGTAGAAGAAGAAGTAATTACATTAGTTATGACCAATAAAAAAAAAGCGTTCATAAGTTGTGAGCTTCTTCTTAACATAATGAGAGAACAAAAAATAATCCATGATAAACTGCCTCTCTGTCTGCCTGTCTGTCTGTCAACTCCATTTCACTTCATCCCAGAAACGACGCCACGGCGCTGAACTAAAAGCTAGTACAAGGCACGGGCCAGGCCGGGAAAAACGGGGGGCGGCGGCGTCTTTTGGTTTTGACTTTGGAGAGGCAATTGTTTGTTTCTTTCCAAAGAGATATGAGATAAAGGTACCTTTTAAAACCGATTAGTTATTACTCCATAATATTCTTGAGTATTGCTGCGCGGGCTGTATGAAAATGCTCGGGGGGCTGTGACTAACCAATTTCGGTCAAGCTTCAAGGTTGCCAGGCCCACCCACCAAAACACAGTGTAGACTAATGGCATTTAAAAATTATATACAAACAATCTCTGTAGCGTAACCTTGTGAGGCTATCACCAAAATCGTTATGGATGAGATTGAACGCCCTATACCTCCACCGCCGCCGTTGCAGGAGTTTGACTCCTTTAAAGACCTGTGACTGCAAGAGGAACGCCCTCAACGGCAACGCCGGCCTCAACGGCTTCGTCAGCTGCTGAAGAGGTTATTCCTGCTACACAGCTTCCAGAGATACAGCTTGGAACGCCGTTGGAAGATAACTAGATAGGGAATATAGGTCTTTTAGTGTTGTAGTTATTTTCTATATAGTATTGTATACAGTTTGCGCTTCCCATGACTTGACACTGTAATTTGGTGGGCCAGCATGGACTTGCAGAAATCTAGGCCAAGATAGGTTAGTTACAGCCCCCCGAGCAAAAGGATACAGCCCGCGCAGCAATACTCATATTCTTTTAGATGGATGGTTTTGAGCACATAAGGTCCCTACTAGGTACCTAACAGGTAGGACTAGGGGGCGGAGAAGAGAACCCGAACCTGAGGAAGAGGGTGAATAGTGGGAGTTGGTAGAGACGAAGATAGGACCGATTCCGAAGTAAACAAGTGGCTGTATTCCTGGCTGAGGCTACCTAAATAACAAAAGATTATTCATTTAAAGCCCTGAGACTTTTTTTATTTTATTTTTATTTCTTTGAAACAGCTGCTCTCATATCTGCTGCTTGGCTATATGTAGAGTTGATGGCACAGCTGACTAAATCTCAATTACCGAGATAACAGCGTGCTATAACTGGTAACGAGTTATCTATCTATAGGCTATAGGGCATAGCAGACTGCCTAAAATTTATAAACGAAGAATGACGATGGATCCTATAGGTAAATATCATTTAGGACGATCTAATTAGCTCTGTCCTTCTTTTTCTTTTCTCTCGGTAGATGGCGGAACTTAGAACAGCCAGAATCGAATAGGGCTTAATCACTATCATCTAAGTAACTATCTGGGAACGAACAACGTAGTAACTATACGCTTACACAGACAGGCAATAGGATATGAGATATGGGATGCAACACCATCTACCCATCCTATCCCATCCTACCCTAGGCACCCAGCATCATACCTATCGATGAGGCTGTCTTTAGTATTAATAATTAGTGGATAGTGGACGAAGCGGGCAAAAAGGCGCGTTCGAGGGAGCCAAATGTGGGGAGAGCCCAACTTTGGCGAAGCTCGTCTCCTCCACGCCCACTTTTCCCACTTTCATGCGTCTGTCCATCCATCCTTATTCATTCTCCAGCATAACCCGCCGACCTCTCTTTTTTTTGAAGGAAAAAAAAAAGTCATTTCCTGCTTCGACTTGACTTGTCGTGTGTGTGGTCGCAACTCGAACTCGATTTGTTCTCTCTAGGACGCTCATAAAGTAAGCAATGCTTCGACGTCCATAGAACAGCAGCATAAATACGCCAGCATCGTCCGCCTTTCCCCTCCCCGCTACAGCTTTCGCTCTCGCACCAACTATTCGCATTCTTCATACTCCGTACTTCAACCAGGGTTGCGACTTCAAACCGCCCGACGCCTCGACCTGTTCTCGGTCGTGGCTCTGACGAACTTATATCTATATCTTTTTTTTTCTTGAGCTTCTTTATTCATAGTGTCATGAACTGAGTGTCCGATTGACCTGTGACCTTGTCCCGGGCCTGCTCACAGTGTGAGGCTCGACGACACTCCCCTAAATCGAGCGCGTTATCTTTGACTTGCCAATTCAATATCGACGAGCTTTGAGCTTCTGCAAATCCCCCACCCCCGCCGCTTTTCCGAGATAGATCGATTCTCCCCGGTAATTAAACTCAGCAAACGACATATATATCAATGGCCGCGAATCCATTCGAACCACCATCACTCGGCGCCGAACTCTTCGACATCTACCATGATAACTCCTCAATCGCGCGACCCGCCGCTCCTCAACTCCCCAGCGGGGCATGCAATTATGTCGATTTGACCCCTGGCGCTGGCGGATCACGATGCGGTTGCCGTCGTTTCTGGTCCTTCCAGTCTACAGGCGGTACTCTCCTGGATCAAGCTGGATGGTGTATGTGCAACCACCATGCCTGCTATCATGATGTGGGACCTCGCGATCTTCCACTTCAACAACAGCCGGCGGGAGCGACTATTTCTCTCCCCACCATCCAGGAGAATGATAGATCACGGACTGGACTCAGCCCGGCTCTAGACTTGATTTCAACCAGAGACGCAACCACCATCATTGGACCTGATTTGCCTAGCTTCAACGGAGCTAGCCAACTATCCTTCCTACAGAAATCTTTTAATGGAGGGGGAAGCGGGAGCACTCTAGGAGCCATTGCCACGCCGCAGGCCCTCAGCTCTATGCCAGATACATTAGCTTGGACGGACCTCATGCCGCCGTCCCAGCGAGATGCCACTGCTGCGCTGCCACCTATCCCTCCTCAGTGTCTAATGTCCGGGACGGCTTCCACAACTTCCTCTATCCAGGCCAGGTACCTCAGGCCATTTGCCGGGAAAGGCTTACAAACTCTCAACAGTCCGCCTATGGTCCCAAAGCAGCCATCTACACCTCAACAGCAGCGGTCACTCCCCCGGCAGAAGACCGTGAGCGCCGAGGAATCTTTTATCTTCGTAACTGCTGATGAGGGGTCACCTCCTCGGCCAGATACGGCTACTACCCAGGTCGAGCCTAGGGCTGCCGCTCTATCTGGGAGCATACCTCGTGAGTCTATACCTCGTGAGGCATTGAAGAATCTCACAGATACTGTCGGCGCCCATGCACAGCGGTTAGACAGACTGGAGACTATATCCTTCTCAAGCAACGATCACGAAGAGTGCCTGGACAAATATGATAATATGGACCTCCGTGTTACTGAATTAGAGACCAAATTTGATGATATTGAGAAGCGCGTTATTGACAACGATAATGCAAGTCGCCGTGCAGACCGTCAGGATGATGCTACCACCCCCAGCGTGGTTTCAGTCACGTCCAGTGCCGCCAACAGATCAACCTACTCGCAGGAAGTATATAGTCATCTCCAATCTCTCCAAGCCCAGGTCGACCAACTTCAATCGACTATCCCTTCTTGGAATCATGCTTGGGAAGTCGAGGTCGTCTTTCTGCCTTTTTATCTCAAAAGGGTCTGGCAGCCCATGAACCAGTTCAAGACCGAAGCAAACACTATTGATGTAGAAGACTGGACGCAGCTCCCCATGACACATAGCACATCTGCGCCACGAGATCAGTCTCCAATGCTAGGGGACTGGCCCATGTCTAATCATGAGCAAGCATGGCTCTTGCCCAAGGCGTTTAGTGACAAGAGTATCACCGACAAGCGCCTGAGGAGTCGTGGGTTGATCAAGAAGATAGCAATCAAGGCACCGGATGCAAGGAATGTTAATCTCGCCATCATTATGGCCTTTGGGAACGTATTCCGCGATATGCAGATGCACACCGGACGGCGGAGCCCCACCCCCCAAGCCTCCAAGTTCATGGGACTTCAGTCTTGCTGGGTCCCTCTTCGCAAGATCCACAAGGACTCGCGCCTACGGTTTCTAAGCCCAGAAGAAATGCTGACTCCGGCATTATGGGACGTGCAGTTCCTAAATTCGGTCATGATGAGGTCGCCAGAACCCAGATTGTTCATAACTCATCCTGACGCCTACATGCAGGACTATCAAGCGTACGAAGCGGGTTGGTCATGGCAGAAGCTGAAGGAGGCAAGATCATTATATCCCGATGTTACAGAGTCGCAAGAAGTACCTGAGGTGAATGCTCTTGAAGATTGCTGGGCGTGGAATGAGCAGCTTGATGAGCCGCCGAGCGCGGAGCTCCCTGGAAAAGCTCATCGCCAGGAAAGGCAAAGCGTCTCTATATTACGCTCAATAGAACACTTGCATAAAAGCCCTTTACGGCGGTCTACTAGCCCAGCTGTCACTACCCGCGGCCAGTCGTCAACGGTGAGGAGCCGAAAGGGATCTGTGCCACCCATTATCAGGACTTCCTCAGCACCCATCAACTCCACGGTACATACTTCTAAGCGGCTAGTTTCATCCCATGGACAAAGCCGGCGGTCGTCGCCTAGTGATCAAACTATGCCCCAGGCAGCGGGCGCCATGAAGAAGAAGCGTCGAACACTACCGCCTAGACATGCACAGGTCTCTCCGAGATTAACCGGTTCGCCAAGCCCTTTGTCTTCAAACTTTCAAGACCGGCAGCCTAGTCGAGGCACAACTCCCTTTACCTACCCTACACCTCATAGCAATGCTTACCTTCAAGAGATGCGCGAGAGGGGAAACAGCGTACTCCGCAACGGATCAACACATCCATCTGACAGTGATAGGGAGGATGAAGAATTGGACTCACCGTCTTATAAGGCCGCCTTTGATCAACCATTCAATGGTATCAAAGAAGATAATGAAGAAGAAGGTGATGACGATGATAAGGCCAGCATCACGAGTGCACAGCCAGTCGCTCAGCCCCAATTAAATCCTTACAACATTTCGCGATCGTGGTTGCCATATGAGGATGAGGTTCGGCCTGGCTTTGAAGATCGGAATGGCGAGAACGTGGACCCCAACATTATGGATGTGGAGCAAGAGAGCGACACCAGCAGCCAGCCGTCTGAATATTCAAGCAAACAAAGAGCATTGCTTGATGATATGCTCAATGATACAGAACCCATTTCAGACCCATTTCACATCCACCAAGATGACTACAGCCACTAATCTCTTTTTCCTTCTCTTTCTCTATCTCTCTCTCTCTCTCTCACTCACTCACTCACTCACTCACTCACTCACTCACTCACTCTGTCTCTCTTTTCCACCTTGAGTCTCTTTTTTTCTTTTTTTCCTATAATGCTGGCCTATCTTAATTGAGAGCTATTTGACATTGAAGCGACGGTTTAATTGAAGATTTAGCGACCCAGCATCACGATTTGAAGGTCTCGAAGACGTGATTTACGATGAAGGATTAGATTTTATGGTCTCTTTATATTTACATGGTACGACATAGCGTGAGCATGGTTCTTTCTGTTTATGAAGTGTAAAAAAAAAAAAAGGCGGCCATACAGTCGATGGAATTTTTGTTATATTATTTATGCATGGTGTCAGGGAGTATTATTTAAGGAGCATCAGTTGATTAGGCGGCACCATCTCTCCTTATTGTCATGTTTTTTTTTTTCTTTTCTTTTCTTTTCTTTTAACTTCTTTTTTCCCTCCTACTTTCTCTTTATTTTTATTTTTTTTTTGGATACTCCAAGGAATTGTGGAAATATCTTCTACTTTAGTCTATGTGGTATTACATACATAGAACGAGAGAATATACATAGAGAAACTGATTCTCTCAGTTCACATACGCTCCCATCGTTTCATTGCATGTCTTTTGGTGTTATGCACTCCATCCAAACCCGCGTGATTTGATATACTTAAAAACTCCTACAAAGAGTGCCATTTCGTTCATTTGTCGACGACTTTTTGATATTATGCATGCTAAAGTTGGGGGGGGCATATGACTCCCCCCTTCCCCTCTCCCCCTCCCCACGAGACTCACGAAATACTACCTTAAACCTACCGCATCACAAAGCGCAAAAGTACATGTACTTAACCTATTATTCGATTGCGCAGAAGAATGAAGATTATCAAATACTTTTGTTTGGAAGTAGTATTATTTGGCGTACAAGATGGAGGTTTCTATATATGGTAGGGTAGGTAAACTAGGGGATGGCGAGCAAAACTAGCAAAGCAAGCAGAGCAGAATTCTATGTCGTTGTGTTTTTTCTTCTGCAGAGGAACGCAGCAAAGAGAATCGGGTATCAAGCCCTCCCCCCCCAAAATAACGACTGTTAAATGCTAAAGTAAACTCCACGGTCCAAACCCAGAAGAGAAGAAGAAGAAGAAAAAGATTTGCGAGAAAAATTCATCAATTCATAGGTGAAGAACCGTCACAAGCAAGGCCTAAAATAGCCGCATGTAAAGAAACCCCCGTGGAGAACTCCCACATGCAATAGCGAAAAAAAAAAGGGGGGGTTCCAAATAAGATATCTGACCCAAGCAACATAAACATCACTGATATGTTTCCATGTCCATATCGAAGCGCCAGCGGAGAAAAGGAAGAAGAAGAAAAAAAAGACAAAAAGACAAAACACATCTCCCTTATGCATCATTTCCATTCTCTACACCTGCATTTCAGGTCTTGGAAAATGTCCAGACCATTTCCATACAACTCGCTCCCTCTTGGGTATCAATTTCCTGCCTTTCTTCATTGTCCTCGAGTATCTATCCAACCACAGCAAAAACTTGTCCAAGAAATATAACAGAAGAAAGAAGGAGAAAAGAAATTATGATTTTTGTACTCATGCATATATAAAATGAAAAATATGCTCGTCTGCAATGGAGTCATGCCTAGTACCAGGTGCCTTTGGGGTCAATCTCATAGAGCAGACGGCACCTGCTTGTCGGGCAAAGTAATCGACGGTCGAGATTCTTATACTTGGGCCCGCTAGGTCCTGTCACATAGTGATATTGGCCAAATAGACGCCATTGACGAGGATCGGCGAGAGTGTAGACCTCGTCACCCCAGCAGCCCTGAAAGTGGAGCCATGAGGTTGGAGCGTCCGGGTTAGATGCGGCGGGGACGAAGCTGTGGGTATCGTGCAACAGTCCGTGATCTCTGATACCATCCTCATGCTCAACAGTGTCCTTGGGGTCCTCGCGCGTGTAATCATAGAAAAAGGCATAGTTGTTCAGCGCAGGGTCCCATAGAGGGCCCTTGTCCGTAACATCTTTAAGCAATTTAAAGGGCAAAACGTAAGGGTGGCTACCAGGCATGGCATACATAGCATGCGAGCCAACAGCTGAATAGATAACAGGTCTGTCGCCGCGCTTCTCAATTGCCTCCCACGCATAAGCCTGACCACCCTCATGCTCGGAAAAGAAGATGCCGCGGGGCACTCCGTGCTCAAAGCGCACCATACAATGCTCCCAATCGCCAACATGATTTCCGAACCGCAGACCTAGCACCGTTTGCCCTAGATTATAACTGTAAAAGAAGAACCAGAAAGCATCGACAACGCCTGAGCCCTTGTCTACCACTACTAAAGTAGCAGGCGCCTGAGAATAGCCATCAGAATCTGGTTTATGGCCTCGCGGAATTAACCGATGCTGTTTACCAGGGCTAGGTCCAGGGGCAGATGAGGGAGTGTTGCGATTTCGAGGGTCGGAAATGCGGTGCACGGGATGCTTCTTGTCTACGTCAAACCAGGTATTAGGCTCGCTGTGCATCTTTCCGCCATTTCCTCTAGGGGGTGGTGTAGAGTCATCGGGATCATCGAAGGGGTTGGGCAGATTCTCATGGCTATGCAGCCACTTTGGTCGAGATTCAACATCCTCTTTGCTGTGGAGCGTGACCCAGTGCTTCTCGTACCGATTAAGATTCTGCAAATTGTGTAGAGTAACCTCCTCAGTCACATTCAATCGTTTGCGATCAACGGTGACAATCATGTGTTCAATATGCTCACGAATGTCGGAGGGCCAAAACTGCTCGCCAGAGTAGAGGTGTACAAGCGGAGCATGCTTGGTAACATAGTCGGGGACCTCTTTAAGGATCTTGCGACGCTCCTGCGGGTTCCTTTTCTTGTCTGACCTCTTAGTTCTTCGGCTTTCAGGGCTTGGTCCGTTTCCCTCGTTATCCTGTTCCCATGAACGGCTCATACGCTTGCGCAATTCGAGTCTCAGCTCATCGTCGGGATCTTCATCAAATATGGGTGGAAGAATAGCCGGATCCCTTCGCAGGTGGTGCAAGCCGCACAAGCTTATCCATCGACAAATCTGACGATCCCAAAAGTATGGACTGCTGCTAACCCAAAGTCGATCGCGAGCTCGGCTCTCAGGGCCTCTGCTTGTGGGATCGAGGATAATGGGAACATATGTAGCAACGAAGATGATGAGTACTAGAGGCACCGCAAAGTAGGTGCAGCGTCGCACCCAGTACATGGCCTCGTCAATCGTCGGCAGCGGCCGGCAACGACAGTTGAAGATATATGCGATTTGATCAAGATTGGAGTTGGTGGTCGGATCAATTAACAGTTGTTCAGCTCCCAGTCACCGGGACCGGAGACGCTCAGCTATGGGGGACAGGGGACAGCTCTGATACAGAACGGCGACCTCTGTGTAATACTTGGTATGTATCAATGTCGAATGTCGAAAGTCGAATCGCAAAAAAACCGGTATACAGGTCGTGCAGCAGGATATTCAAAGCTGCGCTCATAAGAAAAGAACGAAACGACAAATATATCGACAATTCAACATCCGGAAGAGGCGGAGGGCCGGGGGGGAGGAGGGAGGCTGGGGTTCGAAGCGGATCTTAGATTTCGAAGAGAGACAAGAAGAGGAATCTCTGCCTATTATACTAAAAGACACCACAGAGAAGAAAGGAAACACTGCAAAGGGGGACTAATCACGGCGCCCCTGACGACATGTTCAAGCGATTCCCAAGCGAAATCAAAGAGGAGGTAGGGGATGTTGGATGAAATTAAGAAAAATGGGAATTAGAAGAAGAAGAAGAAAGTCAAAGAAGGGAAGAGGAAAAAAGAAAAGACAAGCCATTCAAAGACACACAAGTTTACGGTTCAACAGCCTTGGTGAGAATGTGGCTGTCGAAAGTCGCGGCACTTCTAACAACCAAGACAATACGTACATAAGGTACTTGAAACTTTGTACGTGCATTTCGGGTCGGCATGTGGATGCTCCGCACCGGCACCGGCGAATGCGTAAGTAGCAAGTACCAGCTACCAAGAGAAGTATGGTATCACTCCATTATATTTGGTATAGGATACCATTGCATACATGTATGTGTAATGGCTTAGCCACGCGGCGACGTGGTTGGCTCCAAATGCTCGTTTCAGTGGGACTTGGCTGTTTGCTGACTGGTTCGGCACAGTTCGGTCACTTCCTGGAGATACTCCGTATTTTGGTGTGTAACAACTTGAAGTTATTTGTACCTCTCATTAACTAAATGCCTGACCGCCCAAAGCCATAAAAGTCCGAGTACGAAGCCGCCTGGACCCTTGAAAAACCAGCGCTTGGGCGACAGCGAGTTGCAGGTCCGGGAGGGTTACAGCACAGCAGCAACAACAAAAAAAAGTGTCCGGCTGAGCCGCCCTGACAGCAGGCCAAAGAACCATCTTAATATTCGCATCTCGCTCTCCCATTCGCTCATCCTGCATGCCATGTGTCTCTTGGCCTTACCACTGCTGCTACCTAAGTATGTACATACCGAACTTCCTTAACAGGTACGGAGATAAATGTGCTCCGTAAACATTGTCTGTACTGGTACCTGCTACGTGGAACCTCTTCTATCCATCCATCCGCATAAGGTATGAATCATTCATTACTTCATATACGGCCCGACACAATCCAATTTTTCAATCTTCGTATCTGCCACTCTGGGCTGTTTCCATGGATCCTTGTCTGGGAGCCCATAAAGGCATGAGGTTGATACTGCATCATGGGGCAGTCTTTAAGTACCTTGGGTGTTATTGAATTTGGCGCCTTATATGAACATAATTTAGGTGCCCATTACTTGTACTGTATACTAACTACCTACCCTGCAGCCCAAGCCAAAAATCAAACAGCTTTGAGCCAATTTCAATATGGAAATGATAAAAGTATCAATGAGAAAAAAGACTCTCCTAATCTACCATAAACTAATCGTCACTTGAATCAATACAAATATGGATCCGTCGGGCCATCTCGCACATTCCTCGGCCTTGTCCAGTGTTTTAAAAAATAGGCAATATATACGTCATTTTTTAAGCCAGTCCACTGTAAGAATCAGCTTCTAAGTAATGAATACTCTATCCGTGTAATCCTTGAGGTATTTCCCATGGTCTATCGGCTTCTACTCCGTACATACACAACGGATACCAGTTCTCAGTTCCGGGCCCCCGCTATTACACCAAGGAATACCTCATATACATTGTGTGGTATACCCTGCATTACTCTTAACATGTCCCTTCTCAGCTCCAACAACTCCTAACTTTCACGTGCATATCAATTGGCCTGTGCAAAATATCACCCAGGCTTCTCACTCAAGTTACTTGCTTATGGCTTGCAAACTAATAGACACTATGGAGTTATGTAGTGTAACGCTCCATAGCTCTCCCGGAGGTTGCCTACCTACCCTACCAAGGTGTAAGAAGTCTCAGTACATGAGATGAAATGGCATACTCAATATCATCTAGGTCATCTGCTTCTATCATCTAGACAATTCCTCGCACCCTTCTGTACCCTGATACAGATGAAGCTTCTTTGCGTCGTTGGCTCTAGCCAATAGCTGTAGATCTTACAACTATGCAGCAGTTGGAAGTCATTTTGATTTATCGGCAGTTGCTATCACAGAGCAAAGAGTGCTAGCCACGTACTTGTAAATCGCTAGCCTCATCAAAGAGATTTTATCCCGTGAACCCTGAAATGCCAAAGGATCATCCCGTCGCTATTGTCTTTCAATAACCCACATATGTGTGTGTGTGTGCTGGGCGGGGAGCCACATGCAGCCAAATTCAGCGAACCACTTCCATGGAGACCACCACATGGCATCTCCCAATGGCTGAAAGTCGCCCCGCGATGATTTAGCTATCAAGATTATCCTCAGTTTCGCTTGCTGCACGGCTGAATGTCATCGCCCAACTTCTCATCACATTCATCAAAAAATGAAATATAAAAAATGAGACACCATTGTTCCAAAGACGCTGATGTGGACGCTTGTAAATTATGCGCATCCCATCACGTTTGTAGACCTAGATATGCGCCTACCATCCACTTGTATCTTGCTGTTTCTTGATTTTATAGATGTTTATGGCCATTGATATAAATGCGTGTTTGGTACAGGCATCTTATTTGCTATCCGATAGAGCGAGCTGTCAAGTACTCCCTTGTTGCTGATGCCGTGAGCTAAGTTGCATCTTGCGTTATTTTTCCCTTGTAGTAGCTCTCGACCTTAAGCGAGCTCCTAGGCAGATCACGAGGCTATCTATAATTAGACGGCGTGAAATTGCGAGTGTTAACTGTGAAGGCTTTAGTCAAGCATTATCACATCCTCATCATCCTCATCTTCATCTTCATCTTCATCCTCGTCGTCGTCGTAGTCGTCGTAAGTTGCGCGCCTTCCCCCCGGCACGTCGCTTTCCTCATCGAGACTATTGTTATCATCTTCATCATCATGTGCCCCCAACAGTTCATCCCAATGGCTTGGAGTGGGAGTTGACAGTGAATTTGGGTCCAGGGATGGATGTGCGCTTCTATCTGTCACCGCTGCTGCACCCCTAGCAGACGTCCTCCTTCGTCTGCCGCCTCGGCGGCTCTGGCTGCGTCTCGCATATCGACGTTCTCTTCTGCTGCTTTGACTAGCCTCATTATCTTGCTCAGTGTCAAGGGGAGGTTTCTTCCTGCGAGGCTTGAAATCCGGTCCTTTTCTGTCGTCAAAGTCCTTTCCGGGACCATCCAAGGCGTATACGGTAACCTCATCTGCGTCCTCTCTCTTCTTCTTGAGAGCAATGAGATTCTCCAGGAAACGTAGCTGCTGCGCTCTCTCGCCTGTTCGATCCTTCCCGGGGGGGATACGGATATTCCACTCCTCACGGATAGCTGCTAGCGAGTCCTCTTGGGGTACCTTAGGTTTCAGTATCTTTTCTGTAGTCAAGATACGTGAAGAGCTAGCTCCCAATATATCCACGCCACCAGGAAGATGGCGAAGTGCTGGTAACTTGACGTAGCCTTTGGCTTCACCATCTGCCAATATTGCTTCTGTCCCAATTACTTCTGCCCATTGACCTTCGAACACTCGGCCTCTGTAGGATATAATAGGATTGCGAGAGTGGAGTTCAAGTATCTGGACCTCTTCCAGCGGCTCGTTTGTTGAATTTTTCTCGTTTGATGTTGACGTCTCTGCTGCCACCTCTGTAGTCTCCCCTTCTTTCTCTTTTCCCTTGCCTTTATCTTTTATCCCTTGGTTTGGTTGTTTCTTGGTATTACTGCGTTTGGTAGGTCCAACAGATCTAAGGCGAGGATCTATATTTGCGTCCTCTTCGTTCTCTTCCACCACTTCGTCTAGTTCCTCCTCTTCTTGTTCAGAGATCATCTCATCGCCTTGGTCATTGTCGTTGTCGTTGTCATCTTCGTTAATAGTGGGATCGGATGGACCAACTCCATGTTTGACAGGATTGGCTTCTTGGTTATCAGCGTATTGGTCTGACCAATTCTTATAGTATCCCCCACGACTATGATGATGAGCTTTTGCTGGACGCTCCTTGAACTCGGGATATGATAGCTCTATTGTTAGATAGTACGTCTGTTGGGGTGATGGGATTTAGCAACATGTACAACCTCTTGCTGTTAGGAGTGCAAAAGCCTTACCTCTGTCTCAGTAGTAGAATATTCGTATTCCCACTCATCCTGGTCATCTTGAGACACCTGTTGTAATATTTTGTCGACGCCCAAAGCGCCAGGTCCATCTTCCAACCACGGCGTTGGTGTTGGTGTTGCTTTTGCTGTTGCTGTCGCGGAGGCAGAGACCGGGGCTGCCATGGCGGCTGCAGAGCTCACCTTCAAGACGGGAATATGCGCCTAGCAGCACGAATGGCAGTGGAATATGATATTGCGACTGAGAATTTTATGGTTTAAAAAGCTTTGTTCCAGGTATTAATCAGCCGCACCAGACGCGTATATTAAAGCCCAATTGAAGCCAAAAACTTCATCGTGGGGGCGTTAACATGTGCCGGAGGTGCAAGGAACAGCTTAGCTGTAGCGGGGCCAACGTGCAAAATGCAGTCGCTACCAGCACAAGCTCTTGTCAAGTTCAAGACTAGCCCACTATATCCATTTATGGTATAGCCAGTGACTGATCAAGACTAGACCCCCGCTATCGCTCTGAGCATCGTTATCGGGGTTTTCGATAAGAATTTCGAATCTCTGTGAATGAGATTAGATTTAGTTAGTAGTTGACTCTTCAACTCGGATTCCTATTTGACTGAGTCACAAAATCTCGTGGAGACATACTTTTTGACTACGAATAATTTTAAATCTCAAGAGATTTAAAATATTTGGCATTTGACTGCTTTTAACAACTCCGTCACTATATAATTCAACGTAATTGTCCACCTATTTTCAATCAAATCCACTTACTCAAAGAACCCCGCGGACTTTTGCAAGCAGCAACCGGGCAAAATGCCCACAGTTCACCTCTTGGATTACGTGGCTGGCAATATCCGCAGTCTGGTAAACGCCATTGAGAAATTGGGCTATGAGGTTGACTGGATTAGGTCTCCCGAAGATGTGCCCAAGGCAGAGGTTTGTGCGACCTTGCGATCCTTTGATTTCCTACAACATTTGACCACACTTACTCAAAAAGATCAATGATAGAAACTTATTCTGCCCGGCGTCGGCCATTTTGGTCATTGCATGACCCAGCTCGCTCAGGCAAACTATTTACCAGCCATAAAAAAACACATTGAAGATGGCAAGCCCTTTATGGGCATTTGCGTTGGACTTCAAGCTCTCTTTCAGGGATCAGAAGAAGACCCTGAAGTTCCCGGCATTGGCTTGATACCTTCTTCTCTCACCAGCTTTGACGATTTGGATAAGTCAGTACCACACATCGGATGGAACGACGCCAACACCGGAGGCAAGGTCATGTACGACCTGAGGTCTGACTCAAAATACTACTATGTTCACGCCTACAAGTTCCCTTACCAAAAGAGTGAACTCGAGACCCAGGGCTGGACAGTTGCGACGGGTACCTATGGAGGCGAGACCTTTGTCGGTGCCATTGCAAAGGGCAACGTTTACGCTACACAGTTTCACCCAGAAAAGTCAGGCGTCGCCGGCCTCCGGACTATTCGGGCTTTCCTGACCGGCTCCGGTGCGCAAAACCTTGGGGCTGAATTACCTTCCGGTGACGCGCCAGCCGATCTCAAAGACGGCCTTACCCGCCGAGTCATTGCCTGCCTTGATGTTCGAACCAACGACCAAGGTGATCTCGTCGTCACGAAGGGCGACCAGTATGACGTTCGTGAGAAGGGCGCCGACCGGAATGTTCGCAACCTAGGCAAACCTGTCGAAATGGCCAAGAAATACTACGAATCTGGCGCCGATGAAATCACCTTCCTCAACATCACATCCTTCCGCGACTGCCCCCTCGCTGACCTCCCTATGTTGGAGGTCCTTCGGCAGACCTCCCTAACTGTCTTCGTACCCCTAACCATTGGCGGTGGCATCCGCGACACCGTGGATACTGATGGCACAAAGGTCTCGGCTCTCGATATCGCCACTATGTACTTCAAGTCCGGCGCTGACAAGATCTCTATTGGATCCGATGCCGTCTTGGCTGCCGAGGAATACTACTCACTTGGCAAGAAGCTCTTTGGCAACACAGCCATCGAACAAATCTCCCGCACCTATGGTAGACAAGCTGTCGTCATCAGTGTCGACCCCAAGCGCGTCTACGTCCCTAAACTCGATGCCACTCGCCACGCCATCATTCATACCAAATTCCCCGGTCCCAAAGGTGAGGCTTTCTGCTGGTATGCCTGCACCATCAAGGGTGGCCGCGAAACCCGCGATATGGACGTGGTGGAGCTCGCTCAGGCTGTCCAGGCTATGGGCGCAGGTGAGATCCTGCTCAACTGCATCGACAAGGATGGTACCAACAGTGGTTTCGACCTCGAGCTTATCCAGCAGGTCAAGAACGCTGTCAAGATCCCCGTTATTTCATCGAGCGGTGCCGGCAACCCAGGACATTTTGAGGAGGTGTTCAACAAGACCACCACGGACGCTGCTCTTGGTGCAGGTATGTTCCACAGAGGAGAGTACACAGTAAAACAGGTCAAGGATTACCTGCAAGAAAGGGGGTTACTGGTACGACAATTTGAGGGGGACCTTTGATTAGAAAGATATGAAAAAGGATGCATAGAATATTCGCAAGAACGTAGTTGTATGGTTAAATGATATTATGCTTGAGATAAATAGATAAAATACATTTGACAATCTTTTCCATTCTCAATTCAAACAAAATGACTACCTACTCGTTGGACCAATCCGTCCGGAATACTCCGTACAGTTCTATTGCCACTGAGCCATGACTCCAATGCGAATGTTGACACATTTTCATAGGTAGTTTGCAGATACCAAGAGGTATAATAACAAAATACCAACAGCGCCGATGAATCCATAGGGGAGTTTTATGATGCCGTCCTAGTTTCAAAATATAACCACGAGAAGCCGGATCATCCCAACGCCGTTCTACCATTCTTGTTGTTTTCTGGTAATAAGGAATGAATGGATAGACGAATCCCATACTTTTGAGGTGTTGATTCCCCTGTAGTAGTGCGCCAAAAGTAAAGAGAAAAAAAGCAAAAATGCATTTAAATCAGAATTAAAGTTCCATGCCCATGAATATCCACTTGTTGCTTGTCACATCCAGGTCATTGGCCCAGTGGTCTAGCGTAGCCATGTCGAAGCCAACCCATTGAAGGCTCTTGATCAAATCACGAGCGTTATCTGCAGGTATGCGACGGTCAAGGCATGTGACAACCTGGTTACAGCCCAGAGGACCATCAGCAAGCTCGATAAGCGCCATAAGACTACATAAATTATCCTGTTAGCTACCATGCTCTCTTCCTATGATCACATTGTGAAAGAATGTAAAGAATTAAAAAACTTACGCCTTTTTCAAGTCTCTTCCTAGCACGCCATCTATGTCGAAGAAAATGAAGAGGGATTTCTCCTTCCCATCATCTGCTACAAAGGCGCGGAAGCTCGATCCACCAGCGTAATCCCAGACTTCCATCCAGGCGCTAATCCGCGAGCCTGCCGGAGCGAGGTCCGGGCTCTGATTGAACGGATCCGTAAGGAGGTTGTCTGGTGGCGGCGATTGTAAATAAGCACCTGTCAGGCCGGAGCCACTGATTGGCTGGTTCCTCTCACCAAGGAACACAGTCATCATGGACTCGCAGAAGAATCTCTCACATTCTTCCCTGATCATAAATGCTGCCCCCCCTCGTCGCTCCAGGCGCCTGCCTGGAATATCGCGCTTCTTCTGTTTAGGAAGAAGAGCGAGTTGGTTGGACGAGGTCAATGCGGCGAGGGGGGGACTTGAAGGAGGAGAAGGTAGGCCTGAGGAAGGGACCTCAGGAATACCACTCCGCCCCTATAAGAAAATAAAAGAGAGAAGATTAGAATCAGAAAGCCATATAAGGATTTATATAAGAAGAAGAAAAAACTGTACCTGTGACCCCCGTAGTGCAGTAGTGAAGACCCTTGAGGGTGGCAGCAGAGTCAACAACGTAGCAAGAGGCAAGGACATTGACACGAGCGGTCAAGTCCTCGCCATAATTACTACTGTAATTTATACTTTGGTTACTCATTGGCGCCATTGCTATCAGATTCCACGGTGATGGTTTTGGGGAAAATCGGTGTTGAAAAGAATAAAGAGAGGATGGGAAATACCGAGCCTCAAGGCTAGGTCGACGGAGAGTGGTGAAAGATTTGTGCGGTGATGTTGCAGTGCAGGGAAGCTTTGTTTCAATCCGACCTTGATCGAATTAATAGATTTTTTATTTCTTATTTTTTTTTTTGGGGGGGGTTTATCTTATTTTCTTGACGTTTGATTGAAGGTATTCGAGATGTTTTATTTCTTTTTTTTTTTTGGTATGCAGACGGTCGGATGGATTTTAATTTCTCTTTCGAAGCAAGTAGTTTTGCAGTTGAGAGTGGGAAAAGGAAAAGCGGAGGAAAGGAAAGGGAAATTGGGTCCGAGACGAAACTTTAACTAGCTCCTTGCTGACTGGACGCTTCCAGGCTGTTTCGGCTATGCCACATACTTGTATGCAACTATTAAGTTGCCGCTTACAGCGGTTCAATGGCGCTTTTGGCCACGCCTTACAGCGGGGGTGTCGCCACGGCTCCAGTTGCCAATCATTCGGTTTTGTTAAGCCCACATGGGTGCGTTGACTTTGGTGCACGTTCTCGGTTTTGTATGCACACTGTTTCAGGTCACACAATGTAATTATCACGACACAGTGCGACTTTGGTCTTTTGTACTCTCGCAATGTTTGTCATTTTCTTGTGGCTCCGAGCTGTCAAAAATTCAATGAATCTTGGCATTTGATATGATGAAAGGGGTACCTATGCATACTTCAGGTGAGAGTATCTTGTTGGCATCAAAAGATTGCGTACTAGCTTTACGTACTCTGTGAGCATTCTGGTGAGCTACAAAGGGCTTGGTACTAGGTAAATCTAGCCCTGGTCGAACTGTGTGTTGCTTAAAAAAGGAGGTTGATGTTCTATGAAGCAAATATGTTAAGAGTTACACTTGATCATTCGTAGAGCTTGTCATGAGCATCCCGTGTATCCTGGTTCACAGCCGCAAACATGATGGTCTGCTCAATATGGCCAATATTTTCACAATTGCTCCCGTCCTAGATGGACTTGGGGTTGCAAACAAGCCTGCAAACAAAAATAACATTACCATTGCTAAAACTATAAGTATTTTTTTTTTTAAATGTTTCCTCTTAAATCCATGTCCATGAACAGATGGAAAAGAGTAAAGGGGAAAAAAAGGAAAACTCGCACCCGCAGACATCTCAGCCATCCGTGAATATATCTTCATGTACGAAGTATGCTATGACTACTTACATACTGGGTAGATAGGCCGTTTAACCGCTTTGCTACCCAATGACTTATCTGGTATAGATTCCATGACCCTTCTGAGGCCTAATGGCCACCAGGAATATAACAAACAACTATGCCAAACCCTTTACTCTGGCACGTACGCCTAGTACTTTAAATAGAGAAAAAAAAAAAAAAAAAGAAAAAAAAAAAAAAAAAAGATAAGAACAAAATAAAAAGAGACGGACACAAACTTTCTCCAACTCTTCCGTCAACTCATCCGTGTCTCGCACTGAGACTTGCAAACGCATCGGGGCTGTGTCGCCCATTCGTCCATGCCAGGTCCATGCCCAAATTCATGCTCTCTCTGCTAATCTTACGATCGGTGGCAAAAGGGTCTGGGGCAGACGTCACAGGTCCACCCTTCATGAACGGATTGTTGTTACCCGCAATTGTCTGTGTAGCGTTTAGAGCTGATTGTATCGGGGCTCCTACAGATTGCATTGTCTGCATTGGCATAGGCCTATCCTCTGGAATAGTTGGGGTTTGCGGGTGTATATTGGGATCAGAGGCCGTGGGACGAGCTGCTTGCGATTGGCCATATAGCGCGAGGATGGATGCCTTATCTTGGCGTTGAGGCTGGTAGAACTGTGGCTGTTGTTGCAGCTGTAGTTGTTGCAGTTGTTGTTGCTGTTGCAATTGTTGTTGTTGTTGCTGTTGCAGTTGTTGTTGTTGTTGCTGCTGCAGTTGTTGTTGTTGTTGCTGCTGCTGCTGCTGCCCCCAAAACTGAGGCTGCTGCATTACCTGCTGGTGATACTGCATGTTATTGTTCAAAAAGGGATTCGTCCCAGTCAAGTGAGGCTGAAGCGGCGTTGGACTTTGGAAGATGGTAGGCAGGGACTGCTCTGGAATCTGTGTGAGAGAAGGCGACGATAATCTAGTTGGAGATCGTGTAAAAGGGTTATTCGCATATGCCGCCGCGGCTTGATTAGTGTTCACTGATAGATTCTGCTGAGGCGCCTGTGGCTGGAACGGAGGCGATGGCTGCGAGAAGAATGGATTGTAACCCGTCTGTTGGGGGGCCAAAGGTTGAGAAGCAGGCTGCGGATATGTCATACTGCTTTGAAAGCCTAAGCTCTGATACTGTTGAGGGACTGATGGGGCAGCTGGTGATTGCTGATACAGCGAGAATTGATGGGGCTGTGACGAAGTAACTCCGCCAGTATGATGGGGGAAGAGAGGCTGAGCTACTGGAGACAAGGACATGTTTTGAAATGCTTGACTGACGAGATTGGCCTGCTGTGATGGTGTTCCATAGGGATTCGTTGAGTTTATGAAAGGGTTATTGTTCTGAAGCGTTCCGGTAGATTGAGCCGTTTGCGGTTGAGCAGGTGGAAAGATGTCGAAAGGGTTCGTAGATGTTGCCGAGGCTGTCGTTGGGCGATCTGGAGCCGCATCTTTCTGTGGTACACTCAAACCTAGGCTAATACCCGCAGAATTTGAGCCTACAGGCGTCAATGACCTAGAGACTCGTAATGTTCGCTCAGTTAGTGTCGGAACAGGGCCCGGTGAGGTTCTGTCGCCTTCGCCAAGACGAATAAGTGCTTCAACAGCTCGCTCCAAGTTTCCGCTAACCCCTTTCAAAATAACAGCGTTTCGTTGGTCGTCTTGGAAGCCCATATCTCGTAATCTGGCCAACTTCTTATCCGTGTCGTCTTGCCCATAGTCTACGGAGGCTCCAAAGACTTTGGATTGCTTGTTCGCATGGTTTGACGAAGAATTGGGGTTCGTAAGATCTTGCACCACCGCCGCCTGCTTAGCCTCCTTCTTTGCCCGCGAAGTCAGAGGGAATATCGACGAGGCCGACCTAAACCCGAACTTGGAATTCTTGGGCGGAAGTGGTGGCGGGGTGCCTTCATCTAGCTGCGGTTTTTTAAGCTTCCCGCCTTGACCAGCAACATTATTGGTGTACTTTTGTCTAATGAATCTCTCCACTGCTGAGTCCGCTTCATCAACATCGATGGGAATGGCCGGTTTCTTGTTCTCGGGGTTGTATATTTGGTTAGAAGTGAGGTTGCCGACCTTGCGCATGTTCTATACCAAAGTAAAATGAGCTTCAACAAACAATATCGACAACTATTCTAGGAAGGGACAGCGCTCGCTCACGTCGACTTGCTCGTTGGTCCAAGAATCCATACTCAACGACTTGACTTTGGATATATGCGTACCAAGCTTTCGATGAATCGCCGCACAGCGCATACACAGGAAGACACCCAGCTGCAGTCACACACTTCGTTAGCACACATTATTTATCCAAGTTTTTATTTTATTTTATTTCGGCGACGACGGCCAGGCGATGTCCTCCGAGGGAGATATCTTACGCTCCATGATGCCCAGGCTGTAACACAGGTCGCGGTTAGCAAAAGATTCCAACTCAGCCAGGTAGTACGAGATGTGTGAACAGAGGTAGATAGATACCTGGATTTCGCGCGTGACAGTCGGCGCACTGGTCGTTTCCCGGCACGGAACGTACCAGATCTTGTAGAATCGCCTCGTTACGCGCCTGTTGGCGCTTGCTCAAAGTCCCCGTCATGGCGCTGTCCTCTCTCTTGATTATGGCTTCAATATCCAGCGAACGTAGCAAAGGTGGTTGCGCGCGTGGAAGTTCAAGCTTGGGAGGGACCAGGGTACTCGTCTAACGCAAGCAATTGCAGACCCAAATAGACTTGACCGTTTTCGATGGCCCGTAAGATGAGGGTTGGATTCAATCAATCAAACCAGGGTCATGGTGATGGGGGGGGCGGACAAGAGGGGCCGTGCGGGAGCTGGAAAGGAGCCAAATAAGGATATCAACGCCGCTAGGCAGCTCGCAGATGTCGGAGAGAAGAGCAAGGTAGGGAACGGAGTAATTAATTTTGTATGAAAGAATGAGAAGACCAAGCCAAAAAAAAAAAAAAAAAAAAAAAAAAAAAAAAAAAAAAAAAAAAAAAAAAAAAAATAAGAGAGAGAGAGAGAATGATAAAATCGTACTAGCGAGGCAAGCGATTCATGGGTGTTGTAATTCGATTTTCAACTAAATATCCACCGAGGAAAAGGAGAATGCACCGAATCATTGCACGGCTTTCATTTTAGCCTGCAGATGCCACATGAACACGGCAAAGCCACAGCGCATGTGGACAGGGAAATTGCCCGGGCCGTTCATTGAATCCATTAAAACGGTGCGCTGGTCAACGCCCTGTAAGAGCTGTCGGGTTAGGCGGGTTAGCGGCCCCTGTCGGTAAAATATAGTGGTGGTTGGTTTCGCATTTAGGCGCCAAATGTTAATAAGGCACCGATGAACCTTTCGCGGCGGGGCTTATCGATAAGAGTATTTGGACAGTAACTAAGGTATAGAGTACTCCGTACTAAAGTCTGGAGAAGAACGTGGAAACCATGTGCAAATGCAATTGCATTTCCAACAGAGACGGTATCAATCTGATAGAGGCCTTTGACGGTATACTTGAAGTTGAAAATTTGAAGATTTGGCAATGGAATAGTTACTCGATTATCAACCACCACCAATCTACTCGTTACATTAGCTAATGGTTGGCAGGCCCGAAGTACACACCTAATACTAATACTACCTAATACATATCCGCTCTAACTCAAACTCGTTGATAGATGGCTTTCTAAGCACTCAGTAAAGCGTATGTTTTGTTCGATTCAAATAGTAACCTGATTAGAGTGAAATACAGTTGTTTCTTATGTTTATAAAGCAGAAAACTCCTTACGAGTAGGCCCGGATATAACGATCTGCAAACAATTTTAAACCCCTTCCTGAGTAATGTACAGAATACCAAGTGCCGAGTTATCTATACCCGTTTAATTCTCGTCTTTTTCGCCCGCCCTCAGCATGGCTTCTCGGAAAGACACCATGGCGGTTTTTTTTTTAAATCCCCTTAACATACCTAGGTAGACTAAACATGCTGTCTGCTACCTCACGTGTCCTCGATCCTCGGCTCCGGCTTCGCCGGTTTCCTTTCCCTTTTTTCTTTCTTTCTCGGCGCGGAGTGTAGGTTAAGCAGCTGCCCTTGGAAAGCTGACATTTCCCTCATGGAGCTTGGACTGTTGGTGCCCGTTGGCGTCGTGGTGGTGCTAGTGACGTAGAGCATAGCATAGAATCCATGCCCATACATAGTTAACCCTAGGAGATTACCAAGGCATAAAAAAAAAAAGCTCGTGAGCCCGCGGACACCTTCCAGACATGGAGTGCTGTCAATAAGCAATTAATGGTTCGGACGCATCCGCTACGCTGCCCGTGCCTTGCGCCATCTATCTCCGCCCGTTCCTTGGTCCGCTTTTCCGCTCTTCGCCGTCAAAAACCAGCCTCCTCCGACAGGGCCGGGCGCTGGAATGGTGCTTGGGGACATGTATCAGCAAGATAAGACAACTCCTAAATGCCTGACAGCCGCCAATCTTTGCGCTACAAGTATTTACTATATTATTTGATGTATTCATTCAGTTGCCGCCAACGCATTTTAATGCACTTTGTTTGGGCTTACGGCTTCACTAAGTTCGCAAAAACGAAGGAAGCAGGATCCAAGATACCTGACCAAACGGCGCTCACTCAGCCACTGATAAAAAATAGAAAAATCCACTCACTGCTCACTCAAAGGCCCAGCCACAGCCCCCGTTGGCGGCACGTACTTTGCACTAAGCTAGAAACACGACGCTACCGACTGTTTTAACGTTGTCTGTCCCCATCTCCAGCTCTCCAGCTTTCAGCTCCATCTTGCTCAAACTTCGTCGACTTCGGGACACTCCCCAGCCACGCATTCTTTGCATTTTTTTTGCTCCGTCAGCTTGCCTTACCTGCATTTGTGCTCTAACCGATAATCCCGACCGCGAACCTCTGCTATACCG
The DNA here is from genome assembly GCA_015266385.1 of Trichoderma oligosporum. NCBI lineage: Eukaryota > Fungi > Ascomycota > Sordariomycetes > Hypocreales > Hypocreaceae > Trichoderma > Trichoderma oligosporum. Next base: position 5,272 of record JACBYL010001063.1, on the reverse strand, counting down.
AAGAATCTGTCATGGAACAAAAGCTTTAAACCACGCAACTTTATTTTGCCATCTTCTCTTGATACAAACTTACGCTACACCGGCCTTTTCGTCCGATAGATTACAAAGACAATGGCTGGCATAGAGAGACTAGAAGTTCATAGCAGAGTATGACTCTCAATCTTCCACTTCAAACGGTGCAACGGGACGCCAATAGCTGACCAGCATTATGTAGTCTTACATTGTTCGTTGGGTCAAGGTTGAGGAGGGGAACACCTTGTCCTGGAGCGTACAACCACATAAAAAGTCCATGTGAGCAACCGCCAGAGAGCAAACCTATCATGCTGTATCCCTAATTGACTGTGTTTCTCACCTTTTCTTCTTCTTTTTTCTAGAAACTTTGGCATCGTTAAGCATCCAGGTAGTGGTGCAACGGGTCTCTCTTCTACGGCTGGCGACGATTTTCACCCCCACACATCTCAAACTCAAGGAGTTGCTGAAGGCAAGACGAGCCGCTTTTCCAAAAAAGATGTCACAGCACAAGACCTACTCTCTAGCAAGGGATTTATATCAGTAAAATGGTTTGGGAAGTGTGAAGCGGACAAAGTGTCCATGGGGGTCTATGACGTTCTCGTGGGACAGACTGGCATGTATGGTCTAGTCTTCGACAACACCTTCTCCAAGCAAACATCCAAGACAGCCACCTTCGTCGTCCTGACATACCCTACTGGCGCTGCTCCTCAGAGTGCCAACCATCTACCGAACCTTCAAATGCCGAATACTAGCCAGACTAGCTTGGGAATACATGCCAGCCCACCCCGGGAGGCGGACCCCTCTGCTTCTGTGGATAGCTTCAATAGTCATCCGAGCAAAGGTCATGCGCGTACCACGTCCGAAGGAACTGTCTCAGCTAATTATCATGTTGGAACACTCTCAAAGAGACGGCGTAAGAAGGGTCAGGGCTATGCTCGTCGCTTCTTTTCTCTGGATTATTCTACTTGCACCCTGTCTTACTACTACAACCGGAATTCTTCTGCTCTTCGTGGTGCTATTCCTCTCAGTCTGGCTGCCATTGCTGCCGATGAGAGGAGAAGGGAGATCAGTATAGATTCTGGCGCGGAGGTTTGGCATCTCAAGGCGCCTAATGATAAAGAATTTCAAGACTGGGCTCGCGCTCTTGAGAAAGCAAGCAAATTGGCAAGAGGCCTCGAAACCTTGCCACAGCCGCCAAAGCTTGGTTTACAGGTTGACCATCGTACCCTACAACAAGACAGTCAGGCCAATCATCACGTGGGCCATGGTGAAGAGGTCGAATGGCAGCAGGTTGAGACTCTAGTGAGTCGTGTTGTTGGAACCCGTGACGCACTGCGCCGATTGACCAAGGAGGCTGCGGCATTGCCGAGGCCATCTTCGTCGTCACATCATATGTCATTGGGGAGTGCTATTGATGACACTGGCGACGGGGCGGAGAGGAAGCCGTTCTGGAAACGCAAGTCTAGCTCTTCCGTATTGACTACTCCAACATTACATCAAAACACCTCTCCCCCGAACAGCTCGCCTGCTGTGGGAGCTGAGGATGATAGTGATTTAAATAAAGGCAAATCTAGGGGAACAACGCAAGAAGAAAAGTCCCTGCAGGAGCATTGCGCGGCTTTGCTGGCTGACCTTGATTCGGTCGTCAGCGAATTCACGGTTCTCATTAACAACAGCAAAAGGCGTCGACTGCCAGCAACCAAGCCTGCTGATGCTGCCTCTCGTGTGAGCTTAGATACTACCTCTACCGGAGACGAATTCTTCGACGCAGAGGATGCCGGCACAAGGGTCGTGAAAATTGATGCTAGCGATGATGAGACGCACGAGTCGGAAGCGGATGATGCATCATCACATGATAACTCTTCTGTTTCATCCGTGGAGGAAGAAGAAGTGCGAAATGACGGCACAAATGCACTGTTCCCAGCCAAGCCAAAGAGTCTCATCCCTCTGCCACTTGACATCACGGTCAGCCGGAGAAGTGGCATACCACCTGCAACTGTTTTACCTCCCAGTCTTATTGCTTTTGTCCGCAAAAACGTTGGCAAGGATCTTAGTACTATCAGTATGCCAGTGTCTGCGAACGAGCCTATCTCTCTGTTGCAGAAAATTGCAGAGCAGTTGGAATATGCACAGCTTTTGGATCAAGCTGCTAGGCAAAAGTCGCCGACCGAGCGACTGCTGTATGTTACCGTCTTTGCTGTCTCACAGTTTAGCAGTGGTCGTGCCAAAGAGCGAGCTATCCGCAAACCGTTTAATCCTCTCTTGGGCGAGACGTTTGAACTCGTCCGCTCGAATAAGGAAGCTCCTGGTGGGTTCCGCTTACTCGTAGAGAAGGTCCAGCATCGACCAGTCAAGCTGGCTATGCAGGCTGAATCAGCTAGCTGGTCACTTTCTCAATCTGCCGCCCCAGGTCAGAAGTTTTGGGGCAAAAGTGCCGAGATTACGACTGATGGTCGTGTGAGAGTTGTACTTCGATTATCGGACGGATCTGACGAGCTGTACTCGTGGAACATTGCCACGATGTTCTTGCGAAACGTCGTAATGGGCGAGAAGTATGTGGAGCCCGTGGGAACTATGAATGTGGTCAACGACTCGACCGGTCATAAAGCAGCCGTTGAATTCAGAAGCAAGGGTATGTTTGGTGGAAGAGCTGAAGACGTCTACGTGGAGACGTTTGGGCCAGACGGTAGCAACACCGGTAGCGGATTGGCTGGTACCTGGACCGGAGGGCTCAAGACGGTTGGCCCTGGGAAAGCGGGCGGCGAAGAGATTTGGCATGTCGGCAGCATGGTAGACAATTCTTCACAGACGTACGGTATGACGGCGTTTGCCGCCTCGCTCAATGAAATCACGGAGATTGAAAAGGGCAAACTGCCGCCGACCGACTGTAGATTGCGACCGGATCAGCGACTCGCCGAGCAGGGTAACCTCGACGAAGCCGAGATTTGGAAGCAGAAGCTTGAAGAGGCACAGCGTGCCCGACGTCGTGCCACGGAAGAGCGAGGCGAGGAGCACAAGCCCAAGTGGTTTGTCAAAGCGGAAGAGTCGCCGGAGGGAGAGGAGGTATGGAGAATCAAGACGGGCAAGGAGAGCTACTGGGAAGAGCGTGCCCGAGGAGCCTGGACTGGCGTTGAGGAGATATTCAGCGTGCCCGAGGAGTAGAACTTATTGGGGCCTTGTTACTGCTTCCTTGGGTAATGATGACGATAGAACGATTGAACCTGTCCAAAGATTCCGGAAGTCTTTTTTCTTTCTTTTTTTTTTTTTCTTCTATCCTGGGAATCTGATGAATAGATGCGAAAAGGTGGATGAGATGTGAATATGAATATTATGACCTCTTATGACCTCTTTATGACTGACGAATTACTGGAGCAGTTGCTTTGATTGTTTTTCTTACTCCTTTGTGACTATGATAGATTAATATTAGGTGAAGTGCTTACAATGGTGAATGTCAATTATAGAAGAGAGGAATAGCTGGTATAGTGAGTGACCAAGCTAAGTTGGCGGTCGCATTTCTTCCCCTACCTTAGTTTAGGTTCACGATATCGTACCATGGATTACAAGTACGTACCTTATGACTGTAGCTTGGCTATTCACTTACATACCTTACTTCTATGCCATTCTGCTACGTCATTTCCAAAGCCAGTCGGATAGACAAACGGCATTACATGTCCAATTATAATAATGATCATAAATAGATAGATACTGAAAAGGGTGTTCGTTCAGGTAAGCTTGTTTCAACACTGGAGACCTCATCTGTTTGTCCAGGAGAACCCAGCAGCAAGGAAGATCAATCAATACCAATGAAGGCACAAGGCGAGTAAGGAAGATCCCTAGTCAGTTCAGCCCATCTGATCTTGGATAGCAAGATTTTCACGACGATTCAAATTTCCGGCTTCGTCAGAAGGCCTACAAAAGAAGAATACGAAGAAGAAGGAGAAATAGAAAGCTGCCGATCAGGGTCGCGTTGAAATTATGCCAACAAAGCTTCTTTCTTTAGGGTTTCCGGATAGAGTGTTTTTTTTTTTGCCCTGGAAACAAGATGGAACCCCCTGAAGATCAGAAGGTATTAGTGGACCCCCCTTGTTCGGTAGACAAAAGGCTTGATTTTTTCTTCTTCTTATTTTCCTTCTTGTTTAAAATAGAAGAAGGGTTTACGAACTAGGTAATGCCGAGCCGTGTGTTGGATGCATTCCGATAGGGCATGTGAGATCTGGAAGATGTGAGTGCTATAAAACCCCCTTTTTAAAAAACCACAAGTAATTTCTATTAATTAGGAAATATGTGATCATAGTCTGTCTATTCAAGGTATTGTGGATTATATAGAACTCCTCCTGTCTTGAATTCACAGCATTTGGATTCAGTAGCTGAGAGTATCTGCTTGTAAGCTACTAGTAGGTAGTCATATTTGAAGAATATTGGCTACTCTCAAATTTGTTAAATTGGACTCGACTGAGCACTGCCTTTAATCACTGTAGAAATAGTGAGCTGATATGGATCCCTTTTTTGCGGGTTTTTGGTATGCAAATACTGTGGACGAGTACTCCGTACAGATCCAAACCGTATGGCGCTTGAGAAGCAGACGGTGATGGTGGATTCAGCTGGCGCTATAGAGGGGGGCCGCTAGTAGGGGAGGTGCGGGAACAAATAACCTTGGGAGTCTATCCAGAAATCCACCCATAAACGACGACCCAAAGTTTCACGTTTCGAATGCCCACTTAAGTATCAAGAGAAGGGGGGAGGGAGGCTCATTGAAGATGCAAATCCAGTTGTCTAAAAGCATTGAATCAAGTTGTACTTTGATCGTGTGTGTGTGTGTGTGTGTGGTGTCCCATGTAACATAGTGACAGTGCCGGGAGTGGTCGTGCTCTCACACACTCCTCTGTACGGAGTACTTGGTCGATATAACGCGATTCACGAAGGCTATTAAAAGAAACAAGCAATACTACCTATCTAGTAAGTGGGTGGAGCGATGACGATCCGTATATGTCACTGTCACTGTCACTGTCACTGTCACTGTCACTGTCCAAGTAACTCCTCCGTACGCGGCGGCCTTTTTTTCTCGTTTTAACCGAGCCTCGTTTCTTCATGACATCAATTGGCTCAGATCGGGGTAATACGAGCAAATGCAATGACACCACGAATAGGCTTTACTATTCCAGGCTGTTTACCAATCTAATTGAGTTTTTCCTTATTTGTTTGTTTGCTTGTTCCTTCATTTAGTGCTCTTATTAGGGAGGAGGAGGGGAGAGAGAAGGGG
>JACBYL010001059.1:0-11259 GCA_015266385.1 Trichoderma oligosporum | reverse complement strand
ATATAATTAAAAAAAAAAACAAGGGTAGAGGAGAAGAAGTAAGTGAGAGAATTACCCAGCTTGAATTCGGATCGAGGAACCTCCACCAAACTCCGTCTTCCCGCACAGCATCCATTCGGCGACAACGGTTTAGAAAGACCATTAGCATACGCTTTCGTAAATCAATGATTTGCTGATCTTGTTTGGCACTTGTGGGGTTCGCAGCATAATCAGCCATGGTATGTTTCTCTGGAATTGGCGGTATGACGAGAGTTGGATGAAGACGAGTGAGGGCATCTCTAAGCGAAGCGAACTCAGAGTAACGACGACGAACTTCTAGATCCTGATACTAGGTATTAGAACGACGTATATATGCGGAAGTAAGCAAAACGCACTCCTGTTTTAATGGTGTACACAATATATCTCCCTCCACTTTCTAAGCTTTTGCCTGCGTCTGTGATCATAATCGACATGTCTGGGTTCTCATAGAGGATCTGTTCGATGCGGCTGTTATATCCTCCTGGCTTTCGCCGTGGAGGGGTATCTTCTCTCAAGACGTCTTCTTCGCTAATCTGCCCAGCGCCTTGACTGAAATGTGGACGCGGCGATTGACCGTCGTCACTGCCAGTTGAGGGGGTATGGGGAGCCTCAAAAACTCCATCTACAACGTCCAACTGTCGTTAGTTTTGCCCACTCTCCTATCGCGTTAGGCCAGCGACCCGTTTTTGAGTATGTAGCCTAAATGCGCTCTAGGAGACAACGTGCAATGGGACTTACAATCTCTTGATGTCGGCGAACTCGGAATTGCTGAAGATGAGGTTTGCGAATCCCGGCGATCAAAGCTGGTTCCGTAAGGGTTGTTGTCTTCGTCGTTCCACATGATGACAGCTCTTTATATCGTCCTATCTATGTGCAGATCTGGTTCTATACCTGAAGCAAGTAATGCGCGGCTGTAGTTGTGGCCCTGGTTTCTATCTGGATCGCAAAGACGTGCTCTGTGTTGTGCCTGCGTAAGTATTCTAGATGTTCGATGTGCTGCTGCTCCAGGGCAACTGTGGCGCGGGGCGCAGTCGATAAGCCGTAGTGACGTGGGGTGGTGATTAAGGTATGTAGATCGCTTCGAGCGCTCTCGCCATTCTTCGAGGCTACACGACTAGAAAGAGAGTGCGACTGAATGACGGGAATTCCACGATGTTCAACGGCGACTATAATGCAGAAGCGGAGAGCGTCGACTCAATAAGCTTGCGAGGCTCCGGAAGAGTATGGATGTCTAGGCTGCGCTACTTGGCAGGTCGAAAAGATACCTGCTAACGGGCTGATGACGATGCAGCGCATGCACGGACCACCTATCAATTGCCATGGATGAATTGCTATTGCGAAGCACAAAAATACATGCACGTTGTACCTTGACCGGCCAACCGGCTTATTGGGGTTTAGTTCCATGTCACGGATCGATTGAATTGGATACCTTCTAATACTGAAGTACCTAGGTAGGCAAAGTACTGTTACCACCTTCTTATGGAAACTATATCTTTAATACTAGCAAATTCTAGACTTCATTATATTGAAAATTTGGTAGGTCTGCTAACTAAAGGTTCCAGTACCTATCAACTAAGTAACTAGCAGAAGGTATGTTGCTAATAACCATACTATCAGACTCTTTACCCGGATATACCAGGGGTTATATAGGTAGGCGAACAGGCACGGTAATTCTTAAGCTGCTTGTTATAAAAATGATATACTAAATGAGCAATAGTTGAAATTGTATAGGAAGACCATTGTAAAACCCTAAGCTTGTCGTAGAGAGAATTTATAAGGATCATTGGGTGCAAGGGATGATAGCGAAAAATGTCTTCTGCTAAAATCATCATAGAGACAGCGTAATGGCTTATCATTTGCGTGAGGGAGTCATTTCAAAATCATCACTATGAACTGTAGCGGCATCGGTCCGTATCGATTGCGCAGAGTCGCTAGAAGTATCGATATTCGCTATCATGGATGAAATCTCGTCATTTTCTTTGACTTGTGACTCTAAGTCAGCTGGGCCTGTCTGATTCTCGAGCGGCAGTGAAAAGCTCGGACGTTGTGGACGTGGATTTGGATGATGAGTATCGGTGCTCCGAGGGGATTCTGGAGATGGAGAGCTTGCAATGGTAGATGCCACTCCAACAGGCAAGCTAAAAGCTCTATAAATCCGCTGCCACCACACAGGATGATGTGATGGAGACTCGTTATTTGGAGCCGGGTCTGGCTCTGGGTGAGAAGATTGCGGTTTCGGAACACCAGAAGTCATTTCATCTGATTGTGCCATTTGGGGTCGACTCGTTGTAGCTGGCGGCTGAATATGGGCACTCATGACTGCAAGTGGCTGAACTGTTGGAAGCTGAGATCCAGTGAAGAAGTAAATTGGGGGCTGGTGTGCAATTATATACCCGTTGACAGGAATTTGCTGCGTTATCTGTGATATTGGTCTTGCATTTCTCGACAGATGGTGCAAGTTTCGTTGTCTGACTCTTTGTCTATTTGCCTTGGTATCTTTGCGGGAGATCCTCGCCTTGCCTGAGCAGTACATCCAGACTATGGACAAGATGAGAAAGGTGACAACAATAGAGAATATGATGCCAAAATGCGCAGCTGAAGTGAGACAATGCCATCCAAGACAAGAATCGGATCGACGACGAGAGGGAACTTGTCTTTCAGTCTTGGGCATTCGCATGCTTGCAACCGCATTTGACTGGAATAAATGATGAAACTATGGAAGTTTAGCAGAGGGCCTTTTGATAATTGTTTCGTGGACTAGTTCTCAATACAGCATATGTTTGTGTGAATAGCATGGCTCTAGAATAATCTTAATACTCCGTAGACTCAGTGCGGAGTTATGTTTGGCGGCTGGATAGCAGAGGTATTCGAGAGAGAAACCAATACTTGTTTGCGATCCAGACTTTATTGATACCTCCAAAATATATGATTCTCAGGCCGCCAAATTTCAGGCAGCCTGCTTGAGCAAACGCTTTCATCCCGCTGGCAGTTGACAGCGGCTGTGAGGTTCCCGAGGCAGACTGCTGCTGATTTACGGCTCTACATGATGATACTAAAGTCAAACCAAGCACTGGTAGCATTATTTAGTAAATCCACTTTGTTTACATTATTTTATAATGCCGACGAACAATAATAACATGAGATAGAGGTGCTTGTAATTATCTGTTAAGCGAGTTGCTGATCATTTTGACATACTGGCAAGGAAACACATACCATATCCCGCCAGTGGTTATTTTTAGACGCCTTTCCGATTACTTTATAGTAAAGTATAGGATTTTTCATTTCAAAAGCTTATAAAGTCGCAAATACAGATTTTCCATAATGGAACTCAGCCTGGTGATTTTGGTAGGAAGGTTGATTGGCCGCAAAGTAACATATGATCTGGGGAGAGCTGTGTCTGGCTCAGGGGCTCAGTCGATTCGGACGGGAATACGGCACGTTAAACAGGACTCTTAATCAGCAATTAAAAAGAGACATCAAGGCTTTTGGAAATGAAACAATTAAAGAGAATAATTTTTATAAGTTCATGATCGATAGAGGTCGGGTTTTGTAAAGCCAGCAGTTATCAGTTTGCCTGAGAAGCTATCCACGGATACCTGACTCAAGATACAAAATGCCGAACGGCCAACCAGGCAGCGTCGCGGGCGCACGGACCATTTTGGCTTTCAATCCCTGAACCTACTATCATGGGAATTTCTAGCTCGCCTCGCTGCAGTAAAAGTTCCAAGACTCACGATATTAAGCCTTTAGGCAACTACTTCTTGGCTCACAATTGCAAACTTCATCATCTAGCCTCTGTTGGCAATATTTGCCATGATATAAAAGACAACTGATGATACTTTTTGGCAGCCACCTCCGAGTCGCAACACTAGCTTCTCGGACGACGCGTTATTGTGAATTCGTTCGCCTCTAAGTATTCACAGAATTTCTCCCAGGCATTGAATTGGACTTTCAGCCATGGCGGCCCTTCAGAACGGAACCGCCAACGGTGCGACAAGTGGAGATGCTGCAAAAATATCTACAAGCACCCGATTCTCGGATATCCCATCCGCCATTGATATCCCCGTCCAGGGCGACCAAGAAGACGAAGCGGTCGAAATCGATCTCGAAGATCTTGTCGACGATCCTACCGAACTATGTACTCTATTTGAAAACGAGCATGCGGCCAAGACATATTGGATGACTGTCGCGTTAGCATATGCGAAGCAACGAAAAATCGACCATGCTATTGAGATGCTTATTCGAGGCGGCAACGCCATACAGAGCGGCAACCCACGCGATAAAGTTAGCATGATATGCTGTCTCTGCTGGATGTACTTGTGGAAAAGTCGAGAAGCCCCTCGTGTTGCACCCGATGGCGTTCGTGTATCGGAAGCTAAGACGAAGGAGTATTATCTACAGTTGGCGACATCATCCTTAAATGACGCTGCACGTCTCAATCCATCTTTCCCACCCATCTTTCTTGCCCGTGGGGTTTTGCTACTACTCAGAGCCTCACTACAAGGGCCATCAAAAACTGCGGGAGGATTAGGGACGGAGAAGAGCGAGCTTCTGAAGAATGCTGCCAAGGCCTTTGACGACGCACTCCGAGTCTCTCAAGGCAAAAACATGTTAGCCTTGATGGGGAAAGCCCGCACCATGTTCTCTATGCACAAATATCCTGAGGCATTAGCTACGTATCAAGACGTGCTTCAAAAGAGACCTGATCTGGTAGACCCTGATCCTCGCATTGGTATTGGTTGCTGTTTCTGGCAACTGGGATTTAAAGATGATGCCAAAGCAGCGTGGGAGCGGTCCCTAGAGATTAATCCCGATTCCAAGGTTCCCAATATTCTCCTTGGCTTGTACTATCTCGACGCTAGTGGTCACGTTCCTGTCAACAGCGATGAGTTCCTTAAGCTTTACAAAAGGGCTATGATCGAGTATACTCAAAAGTCGTTCAAACTCGATAAGGAGGTTCCCATCACTTGCTCTACCTTTGCGGGATATTTCTTATCTCGGAAAGCATGGGAAAATGCGGATAAGTTAGCTCACAAAGCTATTCAATACACTGATGTCAACGCTGTTGCCAGTGACGGGTGGTACTTGCTCGCGAGAAAAGCTCATTACAATGGTGATCTAGAGCGAGCTAGTGATTACTACCGTCGCGCCGATGATGCTCGTGGAGGTACGGACACTGGTTATCTCCCAGCCAAATTTGGCGTCGCACAGCTGTCCGTCATGAAGAATGATCTTGGAGAGGCAAAGCTGAGGCTAGAGAAAATTATTCAACAATCTAAAAATCACGAAGCAATGATTCTTCTAGGGACTATTTATGCAGAAGAAATCTTCACTAGCCAGAATAATGATATTAAGGAGGATAGATCTGCTGAAACGAAAAAGGCGATTGCTCTGCTAGAAGGCGTCAGAAATTCTTGGAAGGATGTGAAGAAGGCTCTGTCACCAGACGCCTCTGTTCTACTCAACCTAGCCCGGCTATATGAAATAGAAAGCCCTGAGAAGGCTCTACAGTGTTTGCAACAGGTTGAGCAACTCGAGACCGAGCAGATTCCAGAGTCGGAGCGCCCAACGGATGTGCCCGAGGCCGAAATTCAGGCAGCTCTTCGCAAGTTCCTTCCACCTCAACTTCTGAATAACATTGGCTGCTTCCATTCTCAAGCAGAGAAACATGAACTTGCCAGTGAAATGTTCGAAGCGGCATTGGGTGCATGCATGAGAGCTGGCGAGAAAGATCCCACGATGGATACGGACGCTTTGGTGACAACTATCAGCTTCAATCTTGGCCGAAGCTATGAGTCCCGTGGGCTGACGGACAAGGCTGTTGAGGTGTACGAGGGCTTACTCAACCGCCACGACGATTATACGGATGCTCGTACACGGCTTGCCTATGTTAAACTTAGGAAGAATCCTAATAAGGAAGGCCCTGATGCCGTGGCGAAACTGTATCAGGAGAATACTGCTGACCTGGAAGTTCGAGCTCTTTACGGATGGTATCTCGGAAAGGTTCACTCCAGAAAGCGCCCTGCTAATATTGCGGAGGATCACGAATTCCGTCATTACAAGCATACACTGCAAAACTACGATAAACATGACAGGTATGCGCTAGTAGGAATGGGCAATTTGTATCTCTTGCAAGCCAGAGAAATGCGCCGTGAGACAGAGCAAGAGAAGCAGAAGAGAAGCGCAACGTATTGTAAAGCGGTTGAATTCTTCGAAAAGGCTCTGTCACTCGATCCAAAGAACGCTTATGCTGCTCAAGGCGTTGCCATTGCCCTAGTGGAGGATAAGAAAGATTACAAAATGGCTCTCACCATCTTCAACAAAGTCCGGGACACGATCAAAGATCCTCACCTATATGTGAACCTGGGACATATTTTTGCTGAACTAAAACAATTTTCAAAAGCTATTGAGCACTATGAGATAGCTTTGTCGAAAGAGGGCAAATCAAATGACCCAGTCATTCTCTCGTGTCTTGGCCGTACATGGTTAAACCGAGGGAGAGCGGATCGTGATATAGACTCGTACAACAGAGCCCTCGAGTGCGCCAAAAAGGTAAGCATATTGATCTGCTTCATAACCGTAATATTATTTTTTTGTTAACGAGGTGTTGCAGGCACTTGAAGTGGCACCTGATCAAGTACACTACCAATTCAACGTTGCCTTTGTTCAGATTCAACTCGTGACAACAATCCAGGCTCTACCCGAGAACAGACGGTCAGCTGAACAACTGGAACAGGCATCCGAAGGTCTCGAAGCAGCTATTGAATCGCTTGACAAGATTGCCGCTCACCCTCAAACGCCTTATCCCAAGCATGACGTTGAGCAGCGCGCTAATATGGCCCGCAACACGCTTCGCAAGCAGCTTGAGAGAGCTCTCGGAAAGCAAAGGGAATGGGAGGAGAAAAACAAGGAAAAGATCCAGGCTGCTAAAGAACAGAGAGAAGCCGAGATGAAGAAGCGTGAGGCAGAGCGGCTAGCCGTAATGGAGAAAGAGCGAGAACGGCAAGAGAAGATTAGGAGAGAACGCGAGGCCATCGCCGCCCGCGATAGGCTACAAGCAGAACAGCGGGCCGAAGAGGAACGCGCGCGACAGGATGCTGAGATGACTACTGATGAAGAAACCGGAGAGAAAGTCAAACGAAAACGCAAGCCAGCGCCACGTGCTTCAACTGGTGAAGGAAAACCCAAGAGATCTTCCAAGAAGAAGAAGGCCGACGCCGATGAAGATGAGGGCTCCGAGGAAGAGTCCCATACTAAGAAGAGGCGTCGCCTTACTAAGAGAGAGTCTTCTAAATTCAAATCTGCCGAAATCGTTGTTGACTCTGATGAAGAAGCTCTTAACGAGGACGGAGACGATGCTCTGGATCGTGCTGAGAAGAATTTGGAGAGAGATGAGACGCCTCTTTCTGAAGCTGACGAAGATATTGGTGACAAGATGGACGTGGATGAGGAGCAGAAGGAGGAGGACGACCGTGAACAAAGGGACGATGACGAGGATGTCGATGCTCCTCGAACTCAACCCAAGAGAGCCCGTAGAGGTCGAGTGATTGCAGAAAGTGATGATGAAGACGAAGAAGCAGAGCCTGGTGACGCCAAATTAGATGATGATGATGGCGCTGAAGGCGGCAACACGGCCGCAGATGAGGATGATTAAGTAATAATATATATATCGTTGTAACTTTTGGGAGATCTTTGCTTTTCGTCTACTTACTTGCGCATTTGGGGGAAGTGGATCTGGCTGGTGAAAAAGATGACTGGAACACACACATACACACACGCACACACACACGCACACACACACGCACACATAAGTTTGTATAATAGCTTCTTCTTCTCATACATAGGGAACAGAGAAAAAAAAAGGTAAGGAAATAGCGATATGTTTTAGATGATAGGTATTTTTTTTTTAAAAAAAATAGGAGAAATTAGCATAATTGCCATTATATATTAAGTGAACACTATGGGTCATGATATGCCTAACACAACGTACGTATTCTATACAAGGTATCCTATATTCGCGTTCTACCAACTAGCCGGCCCATATAATTTTGCTCTTTGAGATATCATCTCAAGTACATGAAATGTTATAGCATCTAAGCAGGTGGTCTAATGTGCCCACTCCGTTTTAGATCATGACATAAAGAGCTTCCTTAAGGAAGCTGAGGGGAGGAAATGCACTCGCTGCTAACCGATGCACCGGTACCGCACCGCACAAAATACCTTTGTTTAGAAAGCAAAGACTTGATCCACGAGTTTGCTAACGGGACGGGCTTTGGCAAAGCCAAGACTCTCGGTGGCCTTCTTCAGGCCGCTAATCATTGGAGGAGGTCCACAGAGGAGGATCTTGACGTCGCTGGCAGGTTTGGGGAGCCATTTCTAAAATTGCTGTTAGTAGCAGTTCCGAAACTGGATTTTGGACAGCCAAGCTATAGGGAGGGGGGGAGGGGCAACGAACAGTGATCATGTCGGTGGTGACAAAGCCAACGCCACCAGTCCAACCTTCCGGGGGCTTATCCAAGACATAGTGAATGCGAATGTTCTTGTCTTCTATGGCTAGCGCGTCGAGGTCTTCCTTGAGAAGAATGTCCTGAACGGTGACATTGGCAAAGATCAGATCAACCTCGGTCTTATCGCCAGCAGCGCGCCCACGAACAATAGCACGAATGACTTGAAGCATGGGGGTGATGCCAGTACCTCCGGCGACCATACCAAAGTGGCGAACCATATTAGGAGTGTAGACGAAGGCACCCTTGGGGCCGCGAATGCGAATGTTTTGGCCAACTTGGAGAGAAGCCATGTGCTTTGAGATATTGCCCTGAGGGTAAGACTTGATCAAGAGGTCGATAAATCCAGGCTGGTGGTCGCCAGAAATTGGGGTATAGGAACGAACGATCTCCTGGACGGATCCATCAGGCTGAGGGAGGTTGGCGCCAATGGAGATGTGCTGGCCGATAGGAAGGCCAAGAATGCTTCGCGGTGAAGGCAGCTTGAATCGATAGCTGGGAAGCAGTTTGTTAGATCTAGCGTAACCAAACGTAGCCAAAATCGCACCCAACCAAATCTTATTAAGAGATGCACTTACATGGCGACATTATGGGAAATAATAGTTTTCTCCTGAAGCGGGAATTCTTGAAAGACATCCGGCTTCAATACCTTTTTGATCTCTAGAACAAGGACAATTAGCACAACTCCTTAAGTGCAGTGCACATGCATGAACATGTAAATTGAGAGAGGGCCTACTTACGGAAACTGAAGTAGTTCCAAGTGCCAAACACAATGGCTGCTAGAACGGCGAATGGTGTCCATTCACTCTTGACTATCGCGGTGCCGACGACCAGGAGAGCGGCCGGGACATAGATGTAGTCGATGTATTGGCGAGCAAATACGCCCCCTTCTAAATTTGCAGCCATGCTAGTGATGCGAAGTAGAAGAGGAAGAAGAGCCTTCCTATCGTGAGATATCGCTTTATAAGTCTATCAAACGTTTGTGCTGATATTTTATTATCGAAGGTGGGACAAATGCAGGACAATTTGGCCACCGAGGCTCTGCGAGGGTGGGCTTTGAGTTGCTTTCGCAGGCGAGAGGGCAATTGCTGTCGACAATTTAGACGGGACACGACGACGAGGCTCAGGCTTCTTAAAAGCTCCCCAGCTGCTCGGAGAAGTTTCCCACGAGATTTTGTCTATAGGTGGTAACACAAAAGGCGAGGGGTTCTGCCGTTGAGTTAGACCCACCCTCAACGAATGACTGCCAATAGCTAGCTGAGCAGACACCGGCAGAACGGATGATCCGGGGGGTTAGGCTTTAGGTGCTGGCTCATTGTTATTCACTGACAATCATGCATCTCTCAAATCCTAACTAAAGTCCGCTCATCCACAAATTTCGATAGGCCTTGACCGCAGCCGCAGCCTGCCTGGCAGAGAAGAGGAGATGGTGTTGTTTAGACGAAGAGATGTGGACGAGAGGAGGCAATTTGTCTGAATAAAAGAAAAAAAGAATTGAGGAAAAAAAAAAAAAAATGAGGAAAAAAAAAAAAAAAGGCATACGTCATGCCACCAACTACCAGGTACTACTACGGCATGCTAAATGCAGATAAATGAACCCTGAATGATCGTTCGGGGGGGCTTACGGAAGAAGACTCCTCTTGTCTCGTACTCTACTCCGTACGAAGCACGGTATATACTTGTCAAGTACGAAGTACCGGAGCATTTCTCGTATCATGCAGCTGCATAACCTTGTGCATCGCGAAGAAGCACCATTTCGGCAGCTGACGCCTGGGCATACGAGATGCGCGGAGCAACACGGATGCCGTAATCGTATTTCGCGGGCCTAATGACCCGAAAGCTTACCACAGTCTCCGGCTCATGCGCTACTACCAGCCGGGATCAAAGATCCTTTTCAGACTCAGCAGAGTTTAGGCCAAGTTTGACGACTCAGTTTGGAGCGCATGGTAATGCTCTCAGTAAAGGGGGTACTCCGTACGTACGAAAGAGTAATACTTCCCATTACATAATCAAAGCTATTAGAAATTGGAGGGACATTGATGATCATTGCATGTAATTTTTGGAAACCCCTGGCCAGCCTCCTCACGACTCGCCCTCAACCCTGGTTGGTTGATGAGGCGCTACAGCTCGGCCTTGGACGCTCTTCTATGCCAAGATAGGTGTAACAGTGATGAAAGAGCACCAAAACGCTCATGTAGATCAGATCAATAGTCGATCTGAGTGTGTGGGTAAATGAAGAAGAATGGAGAAAAAAAGAAGAAAGAAAAGGGGAAAGGGAAAAAAAGAGAGGCTAAGGTTCCAGCCACCCTTGCTTGTTAGGTATACAGACTCTTGGCAACAAACAACAGCCCTACCAAATCTTCACAAGCCCAAAACAAAACAAAAATCAAAGTCAAGATTTTGAGTCTCAGATACAGACAAACAATGAATGGCATGTCGAAGCTTGATGGAGGGAATACGGGGTCCTGCAGTCCTAGCCCCAGCACGAAGCTAATTCCACAACCCGAGTTTGCTTGAAGCGGGACTAATTCATCTGATGCAATGGACGATTGGTCGTTGGGAGATACTAGAACGACGGGGATGTTAGCAACGGCTGTACATCATTGCTAACTTCATAGGCAGGGTCTTTTGCCCCCAATGCGCTATGAGCTCAGATATCGTCAATTGACTTTTGCGCTCCGAGATCGAGATTCCAGCTACCAGAAAAGTCGTCTTGCCGATGACGCTGCTCGTGAAC
>JACBYL010001056.1:0-110207 GCA_015266385.1 Trichoderma oligosporum | reverse complement strand
CGAAAGTTGGGGCAAAGAAAGGAAAAAAAGAATAAAGAGTCGTCACATTGCATGTGATTGTGGGTTTTGGCGAAACTCTTCCGGTTCTTTTGCCTCAGGCACGTGCTAGAAGCTGGGGCTCGGACAAGAAAGCCGTTGAAGTCTTTTTTTTTTTTCGAGTCAGCAACAGTGACAACTACGAGTACTTTGAGGAGGCTAATGTAGGATTTTAGCCTCTATGGCGTATCGAGTTGAAGAGATGGAGTACGAGTAACTGTAGCCCAAGTTACGGCTGCTCTCTCTTACAGTTCAAATGATGGGCGCCGATGCTTGCGTTTACTATCTACAATACATCATTGCTTAATGTACTGAGTAGTGGTGCTTTTTGGTTTGCATGAATGATGAATGGCACAGGCCTCATGTTAATGGTGAATTGACAGCTTCCAAAGTTGGCCTGCCATTGACTTTTTTTTCTTTTTTTTTTCTTTTTTTTCTTTTTTTTCTTTTTTTTTTTTTAATTTGCTCCATGTGGGATTTGCCAACACCCCTTTGCGTGTCTCACTCCACTCGTGAGAGTTGAGGGCACCAGTCATGAAGAGCCTTGGGTGAGATTGGAGAAGTTTCTTGTGCAGTACTCCGTAGCAACAAGAATATTGGGAATATTTCACTGCATCTTTACATCAATGCACTAACCTAATTCGATATGATATACGAGTACTACCTATAGTACTGATATTATTACCCCGTATAAAAGACGTCGAATAATATACTTGCAACTAACTGCCACTACCACCACTACTACTACCACTACTACTACCACCACTACTACTACTTATGGAGGCCTAGCCGGGCGCCCTCCAAAGACCCTGCAGATGGGGAGAAGGGGGGGGGGGGAATCCAATGGTTTTTGGGACAGTCCAGCGCCTGACCTCGCCTTCGATAGCCTAATTGTCTCCCTGAGTTAGCTTGCGCCGTTTCGCCCAATGTGGTGCTGCGGCTTCGATTTCGTGTTAGTGCTTTGAACCAAGTACGTAAAGTCACCACACCACGGCGTCATTATTTCCCCAACAAATAGTCCCATCTAATGGTAATGAAGTGAAGCAAGTAGTAGTTATGAAGGATAGAGTAGTAATTATAAGTACGTAGGTAGTAGTAGTGGCAGTCTGGGCGGACATGGATCATAAACCGATACCAGGGGGACGGGGAAGATTAAAGAGAGGGACAGAGAGAGAGAAGTGTGTGTGTGTGTGTGCCTGTGATCCAACACAAGTACGATGATGTTGTTCGTGCTTAGCATTGCTTCGTAGGCTGTGTGTGGGTTTTCAAAGCATCCATTCTGATGCATGTAATTGCTCGACTCGTCTCTTCCTGTTTGTTGTTTGTTCTTATCGCAATTGTCATCATCGCCCATCACCTTTGCCATTCACGTGCTCAGTCCACCCCCTCAAAGGCAGTAAGAAGCCTGAGACTCTCTCTCTATTCAGACACTCTTCAATATTTATTACCATTAAGGTTATCATTGTCAACAGTGTTGTATAATCCTTTTTTTTTTTTTTTCCTTTTCTTTTTTTTATATATTTGCTTTTTTTTCCTTTTTTTTTTTTTTTCCTTTTCTTCTATTTCTATAATTGCTTCTTCTCTTATCTATTGTTCTGCTGGTAACATACACACAAAAAGAGTCCGAAAACCCCTGCAGCGCGCCCGTGCACCCGCTTGCGTGCTTATCACCCTATTACTCCGTAAATCCCCAAAAAATGAATCACAATCACATGCATCGCACGACATTCTCCAACAGCCACAAACCAGCTTCGGCCAGTCCGCCTTCTTCCCTCGGGTCACCATCTTTTTCGCTTCCACCACAGCTCCCTCGCATAAACTCCATACACTCGCATCATATTCGACGGCCAAGCAGCAACAACGGCTGGGCGCCGAATCCTTCATCATTGTCATTGCCTACCCCAAATTACTCCCAGATATATTCCCACTCTGCGCCTTCGTCGTCGATGCAAGGCCATCAATTCTCGAATCCTCAACTGTCGCCACCGTCTGAGAACGATAGGCTTCCCCCGCTAGTGCACTATGATAGCGACCACAGGATATTGCCGTCACTGAGCAGCATCACTGGCGACGTTGCAATGCGCGGCGATGTCGCTGCTGAGCAGCATCGCCATTCACAGCAGTTGCAACAACCGCAGCAGCAACAGCAACAGCAGCACCATCTTCACCATCCGCCTCCACAGCTGCATCCAAACCATTGGCCGGCATCATTCAATGCATCGTCAATCTCATCCACAAGTTCCTATCGACAACCACCTCCTCCTTTCCATACTCCCGATAGTCCGGCCACCATAATGGACTTGGATGGTTCGGCAAGCGTAACCAGCGCTGCCTCGCCCTCGCCGGATCGCATTTACGATGGAACACCGACTCCTAGCAGTCTTACGCTTGACGACCCAGATGTGCGACTGGCAGCCGAAGCTCTGGGCGACTTGAGAGCAGGTAAGCGATTTTTGTCTGATTGATAGCCCAAGACTGTTGCACTGTTGCATTGTTGCGTTGTACCTTTGCAATGCTTTCCATCTTCCCATTTTTCTTCTTCCTCGTTCAATTTCTGAACAATTTTTTCCAACTTGGTACACTCACTCACCTGCTTGATTCTAGACTTTGTGTCTTCCCCCCCCGATTCTTCCTCGCTACCTCCCATGAGCCCACCCATCGCACCATTCCAGCCACAGCAGACAATATCTACTAGACCCAAGTCACCAAAGCCCGAACCCCTCCTGTCCCTACTTACCACTGCTCATCCTTTTGTCGCTTCTACAATTGGTGGCGCCAGCTCAGCATACGGCGGCGCCAAGAATTTCTCTCCACGATTCAAGTCGGGCGCCGAATACGTCGAGGGATATCTGACTCCCATCGCCAATACTGTCAACTCTGTTGGTAGGGTGACGGGCGTCGAAGGAGGCGTGCGATGGTTTCTCGGCGCTGGTCGTCGCCACCCGGCGCCCACCTCGGACCCAGATTCGAATGGCTCCAACAAGAGACGAAGGACAGGAGAGAACGGCAGCAGCAGCGATATCATTGGGTCACCCGATGCTGGCAGCTTTGACGACTCGTCTTCTGTCGTGTCATCCAAGACACCTCGTCGCTTGTCGACTACTAGCACTGTAGACACACTACCAGCATACGATGATCAACGCTCGCCCGCATACACTGAGACAGCGCCTGCAACTCACAAACCACCGAGCAGCCAACCGTGGCAGACTCGCTTGATGATGTCAACATCAGGACTGAGCATTGCCATGAGCGCTGAGAGTCTACGCAGCTTGAAATATTGTTTACGCTGGCTTCGTTGGACTAATGATCACATGAATCGAGTCATTGTCAATCTGAAGCATGCATTGGAGGAATATGAAAAAGCAGAGAAGAAAGAACAGTCGGAGGCAGGGCAGTCTACAAGCAACAACCGGAGTGATGCCGAAGCCATGGACATTGACGGCGCGGAGAAGAGCGAACAGAGGCCTAACCCAACACGAAGCGAAATTGCGGCTCGAATCAACAACCTCAAGGGCGATATTCTCAAAACACTTCAAGATGTCATCAATAATGTATCTAAATATGGCGGCGGCGCGCTTCCCGAGAATGCCCGAGTACTTGTCCGTCGCCACCTCACCAGCCTCCCGCAGCGCTTCCGCATTGCGACCATGTGTGATAAGACGTCAGAACAGACGGACAACGACGGCGATTCGGCCATGCGTGAGGGTGTACAGAAAGTGCTGGTATTAGCCAAGGAGGGTCTTGACATGGTAACGCAAGTTACTGGAGTCTTGGACGGAACGATTGTGAGCGCTGAGCAGTGGTGTGAAAGGATGGGAAAGAGACGGAATGATGGCAGGGAGGAAGATGATGCTATCACTAGGCAGCAGCAGCCTGAATTTAGCGGTGATGTGAAGTCGGGCTAAAGGATCTAGAATTTAAAAAGGAGACGACACATGAGGTTGATTGGTTTAAAAAAGAAAAGAAAAACAAAACAAAACAAAACAACAATAACGACGACAACAGCAGCAACAACAGCAGCAGCAGACATCAACCCAAGATTCAAGGACAGATATTCAAGGAATGCAAAAGATGAGGTAGGATGATAACAGAACTTGATCAAGTCTTTGGCTCTGGGCTATCTAAAGCCCACTATGACGAAGACGACCAATTTTGCTAAGAACTGGATATAACGGCTGAAACGTGATTATTTGTTCGTAAACGACAATTCACGCATGACTTTCGTTTATATATTTTTTTTTCTTTACCTGTTACTTGAGGCTCAATCTGCAGAGAAGATGTCTCGGTTTGTAATTTATGGCAGGGATTCAAGGAGACATTCCTTTTGTTTCTGAGCGCCGATTGTAACAATCATTTCTCTTTTTTCTTTTTTTTCTTTTTTTTTTTTTTTTTTTTTTTTTTTTTTTTTTTTTTTTTTTTTTTTTTTTTTTTTTTTTTTTTTTTTTTTTTTTTTTTTTTTTTTTTTTTTTTTTTTTTTTTTTTTTTTTTTTTTTTTTTTTTTTTTTTTTTTTTTTTTTTTTTTTTTTTTTTTTTTTTTTTTTTTTTTTTTTTTTTTTTTTTTTTTTTTTTTTTTTTTTTTTTTTTTTTTTTTTTTTTTTTTTTTTTTTTTTTTTTTTTTTTTTTTTTTTTTTTTTTTTTTTTTTTTTTTTTTTTTTTTTTTTTTTTTTTTTTTTTTTTTTTTTTTTTTTTTTTTTTTTTTTTTTTTTTTTTTTTTTTTTTTTTTTTTTTTTTTTTTTTTTTTTTTTTTTTTTTTTTTTTTTTTTTTTTTTTTTTTTTTTTTTTTTTTTTTTTTTTTTTTTTTTTTTTTTTTTTTTTTTTTTTTTTTTTTTTTTTTTTTTTTTTTTTTTTTTTTTTTTTTTTTTTTTTTTTTTTTTTTTTTTTTTTTTTTTTTTTTTTTTTTTTTTTTTTTTTTTTTTTTTTTTTTTTTTTTTTTTTTTTTTTTTTTTTTTTTTTTTTTTTTTTTTTTTTTTTTTTTTTTTTTTTTTTTTTTTTTTTTTTTTTTTTTTTTTTTTTTTTTTTTTTTTTTTCTTTTTTTTTTCTTTTTTTTCTTTTTCGGGATGTATTCCGCAAGTTTCTCTGAAACACGAGAATTTCAAATCGGTAAGCGGTTTTTCTTTGTGCAACTATTTGAGGATTAAAGAAAAAATGGTAGTGCAGTTGTGTGTGGTTGAAATGCAGGATGCATACATGCGAGACAGCAATCAATTTTTCATTATGCTATTGTTTCGTCTTTTAGGATTTTCTTTTCTTTCTTCTTTTCTTCTTCTTTTGCGAGCCGATATGTATTGTTAAAAGTCGTCAGATAGGTTGGCTTTGCCGCCGTGATATTGAATTATAGTATAATCCATTTGATACATTAAGTTTTCATCTTGGGGGCTTCGATGGCATTGTTGATGATAATTTCGATAGTAGAGCATTGATGCTACCTTTTTTTTTTTTTCTTTCTCTCTTTGATGAGTATATGAAATTTCTGGTATATAATCGAATCGATCGATATAAGATGCATTTGGAATCATCACATGTAAGAGGCACAAGAGTTTCACTTAGGACATTCAAAGAAAGAAAAAAAGTCAACCACCCACAATTCGACATGATTCCATATTTATTAATCATAATAGGAGGCTTTTCAATATATCGTTCTCTAACGATCAGTTAAGGAGAAAGGCCAAAGTTCTAAGATCTATAGACAAGTCCTTGCTTGTGGTTGACTGCGGCATCTCCCGCCGCCTTTCTAAGCATCTTCAGGTACATGGCGCATGTACCAGACGGCATCATCCGCCCTTAATACGGAGTTACCAGCGTTACATAATCCAATTCTCGGAACATCTTCCGTGTAGCATCTTTAGCTTCCGCAGTACTATGTATGTATGTACATTACCTACAGGTAATCTCTGACGTAAGTACTAGGTAGCCATTAAATTTGTATTTTAATATACGAGTAGGGCATTGCTACATTAGGGAGGGGAGAGAGAGGGGCCCGCTAGAGCTGACCTCATGCGGCACCTAAATCGAATTCGTGTGTTTATTGCCGTTGAGGTGGGAAGAAAGCATCCGAAGGAATCTTGGAGAAGCTTTTTGCTCGCAGGGAAAAAGGAGGGGTTGATTTCGAATAAAAGTTGTGTGGAGGCATAAAGAGGGTCGAGGTTAGAAACTTGGTGAGGAGAGAGAGAGAGAGAGAGAGAGAGAGAGCTTTAGAAGAAGGAAGAAAAAATAAAAATATATAAAGACCTTTGGAGGATCGCCAGTCAAAGAAAATATTTTAATAGACAACCTCTACAATCAACTCTTACAATAGCATTCTGCATCTTACATACTCAATTTCACACGATATCTACTCATAATCGATACAATGGCTCCCAAGAAGGTCCTTATTGTTCTTACCTCCCACGACAAGATTGACGCTATCAACAAACCCACTGGCTGGTACCTCGTAAGCAATTCGACTTAATCTTTTTATTATTATTATTGTTTCTCTCTCTCTCTTAATTATCACTTCAGCTCTAATACTAATCCTCTTCGTCCAAAAATAAAAGCCCGAGTTCGCTCACCCTCACAAAGTCCTCTCTGACAAAAACGTCGAATTTACCGTCGTCTCCCCCAAGGGTGGCGTCGCTCCTCTCGATCCCGGCTCCGTCGAGGCCACCAAGGAGGACCCCGTCTCAGTTTCCTTCTTTGAGAACAATAAGCATCTCTGGGAGAAAACTACCCCCATCAAGCAGTATGTAGGCCGCTCTGGAGAGTTCGACGCCATCTTCTATCCTGGTGGCCATGGCCCCATGTACGACCTCGTCGACGATGCCGATTCCATTGCTCTGATTGAGGAGTTTTACAACGCTGGCAAGGTCGTTTCCGCTGTGTGCCACGGCACCATCGCCCTTGTTAACGCCAAGATCAACGGCGAGCCTCTTATTAAGGGCAGGGAGATTACGGGCTTTACCAACGATGAGGAGGAGTTTGTTAAGCTGACGAGTGCTATGCCTTTCCTTGTTGAGGATAGGGTCAATGCTGCTGGTGGCAAGTTTGTCAAGGCGGCGGAGGTCTTTGGTAGCAAGGTCGTGGTTGATGGCAAGATCATCACTGGCCAGAACCCACCTTCAGCTGGGGCTCTTGGCGAGGCCCTTGCCACGGCCATTGGAGCTTAAGTATTGGTTATAGGCTATATTATGTTCTGCCTTGCCTATGTAGGTAGTATCTAATGGTGGATTAGTCATTGTCAATTCTTTCCAAAGCATATATCAATAATAATCAAGTCATTTAATATATCTCATTTTAGAAACCCAATGCATTGAGAATCTTAAGTAGTACTCTTTTCCTACCTTAGGTAGTCATTATGAATGAGACCCAACATAGTAAGGGGCTGTACCAAACGCTAATACAGTGACCAGACAGCGAGGTTAAGTTCAGTTATAAATGATAATGAGATGCAATTATTTAGATAGATATAATAGAATCAGATGCAATGAAGATATCCTTTTCCTGCAAGATATATCCGATAAAAGGAGTCTAATAAAATAGTTCAAGCACAAATCTCAAGAATCGAGTGGAAAGCATCTGGTTAACAGGAGGAAGGGAAGTGCTGAATGAAATCGTAGCTGGGAGACACGATGGGATGAGATTCTCGCTGCTGAGAGGGCTAATGCTATATTATTAAGCTGAAACACGATGGACAAGAGAATTCAACAAGGAAGAAGCCGAGCGCTAAGTATCTATCAATGGCTGGAGGACTGAGCGAGAAATTATCTGAAATTATCTGCTCGATCTATGTGGCTCGAGACACAAATCGAATAAACGTCAACCCCACTGACAGGCACTGAACAGCTACAGCTATGTACACTCAGCTACCCCACTAGAGTCACTAAAACCGTGCTGCTCTAGCCGCTAAATTCACTTGATAGGTAATTGCCTACAGGTATAGAAGCAATACTACGGAGTACCTAGTAGGTAGCTGTATCACACACATTGTATCTTGTACTCTGTACCCAGCCTTTTCTCCCCACATTTCAACAGCGAATGGCCCAAAGTTCAAATGCTTTGCATTCATCTTAGCCTCATCAATTCCAACGCGAACAGCTTCCAAAGCCACAACAACTTACCCTGAGCGGAGTCGCAGCTTCGCCTTGCCAAACCTACGACGCAATATCATGGCTAGCGAAACACCCAAGTTGCTGTGGAATACCGAGAATGTCAAGGATGTCGCTGAGTCGGTGGGCATCGGCTCTATGAGTGATGAGGCCCTCAAGGCCCTCACGCAGGATGTCGAGTACCGCATTGGCCAGGTCATCATCGAAGCTCTTCGTCTCATGCGCGCTGCACGACGGACGACACTGACGGTCAATGATATCTCCTTGGCTCTTAGAGTCCTAGACGCTGAGCCTCTGTATGGCTATGATTCGACGCGACCGCTACGGTACGGCGAAGCCAGTTTGGGGCCCGGCCAGCCGCTGTTCTATATCGAGGACGAAGAGGTAGATTTCGAGAAGCTCATCAATGCACCACTTCCCAGAGTGCCGCGAGACATGAATTTTACTGGTAAGTTTTAATTCGTATGCCCCATTCTGCTTCGTATACAGCTCCACTAACAGCTCTTTGTAGCACATTGGCTTGCCATTGAGGGTGTCCAACCTTCTATCCCCCAGAACCCGACTACGGCCGAATTGAGACCGCAAGACTTGTTGCCCAAGGGACCAGGTGCTAACCCTGCGCTATCGGCCTTGGCTGGAAATGATGCCACCTCTGGCCAGCCATCTGTCAAGCATATCGTGAGCAAGGAACTTATTCTTTACTTTGATAAGATTCAAGCTGCCATCCTCGACGACAATCCAGATGAAGAAGTTATACGACTGCGTCAAGCTGCTCTTGGCTCCGTTAGAGATGATCCCGGCCTTCACCAATTAGTTCCCTATTTTATCAACTTCATCATGGATAGAGTCACGCATCAGCTTGACGATACATTCACTTTGAAACAGATGATGGAGTTAACAAACGCTCTGATTGAGAATAAGAGCTTGTTTTTGGACCCATATGCTAGCTCACTCTCTGCACCTGTGTTGACATGCCTGATGGCGAGGAAGCTCGGCACAGATGAGGGACAAGATTCACTAAAGGAGCAATATGATCTTCGGCAGCTGGCGGCTTCACTGCTCGGCCGCATTGCTCGCAAATACTCAGTTTCAAACTCATTGCTTCGCCCAAAGCTCACAAGGACGTGTCTAAAATATTTCCTGGATCCTACGAAGCCTCCTGCTGTGCTATACGGTGCAATCCATGGTTTACTCGAGGCTGGAGGACCCGAGGCAATTCGAGTTCTGGTACTGCGAAATCTAAAGAGCTTTGAAACCGGAATCTTACAACCTTTGAAAGAAAAATCAGACGGCTCTATTGAGTATGAGATGCTCGTCCAGGGGCTTGTACAAGCGGTAGCATCTCTCGCCCAGAGGTCAGATAAAGAGGACGCTAATAGTGCTGGTGCTAATGGAGTCAATGGAAATCCTCCCGCCTCAGAGCTTTCTGATCTCAATGATTTCATTGGTCCTATTGTCGGCGAGAAAATTGCATCTGCTCGTAATCATCAACTAATCAAGACGATCCTTGATGCTCGTTTTTTAGAATAGACAGTACGAAACAAAACAGCACGGCTGATACAAGTATATGAGAAGGCGCATGGCGTTCCGGATTGGTTTGATATCCAGGAGATGAATTTTATAACCACCTTATTGGTAAATGGTTTTCGATTTGTAATTTTTTTTTTTAAAAAAAAAGAAATTGGACAGTCAACAGAAAGCCCCTTTTTGTGGCTACTTAATTTACATTGCACTTTTAATGCTTTGCCCAATATTATATTTCCCTTCCATTTTCGTCCTCTCTATATTTTCCGCGTGTTCTTCTTTTACAAGCCGAACGCAAGGTAACCACCACCGATAATGCTTGAAACCCACAAAGCGAGCTCTCCCCTCTTGATCTGAGTCTTGGCAAAGCCAATGCCTAAGTCATACACCAGATGCTTGATGCCATTGATAAAGTGAAAGGTAAAGGGGAACGCGAGAGCGAATTTGATGGCGCCCTTGACGACGAAAGGTAAAGCGGCGAAGCCGGATGCTAGGGCGGCACTCTCGACGTGGAAACCGAGCAGAGGGGAAGCGAGGTATGCGGTGAAATAGACGTAAGCAGCGCCGGAGAGAGCACAGCCAGTGATACGAGTCCAAGCAGAGGCACCGAACCAGGTCTGCTCCATTTTGTAAATACCTAGGTTGGGGGAGACGGGGCGGAGGAGGCGCTGGTTGACGAGAATCTGTTCGCCCTCCTCTTTAGAGATCTTTTGAGTCGATACGGATCTGGTAGGAAAAGAAGGAAGAGCAAATGTTAGCAAGGCTTTTTTTTTTGTCGTGATGGAGGGGCAAGCTTCGCTCTAAGCATCAGAGTGATGGCGGGGGTTGGTTCGTGGCAGGATAGCTTACCGGGCCTGTGTGGTAGACATGGCGGATGCGAGAACCATACGAGGAATGTTCTGGCTGAAGAAGACATTGGGTTTTGTCGCGCCTATGAAAAGCTCAAGGTTAGATATTGTTCCAAAAGGAAGAGAAGAGGCTATTCGCAACTTCACATGAAGAGAGTGAAGAGAATAACGTACTGCGCATGGCAGCGAGGCCGAGCCGTTGGGCAATCATTGTGGCAGAGCTGGATTATCTGAAGGGAGAGAAAAATCTGTAAAACAGTTAAATGACAGTTTGTTTTACCCCCCAAAACAAAAGGTCGTCGTTGTTGCTCGCCGTCTTCGCTTATTCGATGCGGGTTCAGGTTCCGTCACGAAGCTCTTTCGGAACCGGGACTGACTCGGTTCCTCGGTTTAGGTGGGCCAATCAGGTAGGTTCAATTCATCATCTCCGAGCTCACGTGAGATCATTTCCCATTCAGAAGCTCCTCATCACGTGCCCCATACATTTGCTGACTCATCCTCTTTTTTTTTTTTTTCTCTCCTCTAAGGAAATTTCGCCCTGCAGTTCGAGACGCTTTTTTTTCCCTCTTCCTTTCTCTCCTCAGATAGAAACGAATGTCCGCCGCGCGCTGTTCTACAATGGACATCGACTCCGGCAAAGCTTTTTTGGCTTGAGGATGTTTGGAGAGGAATTCTGGGAATGGATCCTTCGTTAATCTCGGCATTTGGTGTCCTCCGTACCGGTGCCGTTTCATTCTGAGATCTACATTTTCATTGTTGACAAGTGATTTGTGATTTTAAAGTTGTTTGAATGTTGCATCGTAGTGAATGATATCCTTATTGGGAGCCTTTTCATGTATGTTATGTCATTGTCAAGTGCCTTGTGGCTTGGCTTTGAATGTGATTTGGAGGTTTGATTCATTGTTTGCGCGACAAAGATCCCAGGTGTGGTGTGTAGCCACCAACCAAGCTTATTATGCCATGAATAGTGCTCGCTTTCACTCTCCTTGGAGGAGGACTAAGAACAGCAACGAGTGTTGCTATCTTAGATTGTTTCTTAGAGCAATGGCTGTTCACTGCTATTTTGAATATCGAGAACACATTTGGTTAACACCTATTTGCTTTACGATTGCCAAAGCAAGCTTGCTTTTGTTCATCCAGTTGATATTGACTCTTGATGCCGCATCATTGCTTGATATATATAAAGCTTAATGGATGCCTGACTAGGAAATCTTTCCTTGTCATCTGCAAAAGGTTCTGTTTTAATTGTCTTGAGTGATCCAGCATACTCATCTTACCAATTTTACAGAGTTCCATTCATTTATCGCTATCAGAATGGCTCAAATGTCCCGAATCCCTCGGCCAAAGAGCATCAAGCCCTCAAACTGCTGCTCAACTTTGAATAAATCTGTACCTTTCTCCAGCAAGGTTAAGCGGACAACAAAGACGAATGCGTGCAAGACAAAAAGTAAGACGATATGCACGCGCACGACTATATCTTCCGTTGAAACAGTAGACGCGGAGGGTGAAATGACGAGCCCTGCAGACAAAACCTTGAAGACAGATTATGTCAAATATTTTGTTTACTTGCTTGGAGTTATTTTGTTGATTTTGATTGGCTATTCTGTCATTGTATATAAGATTTATCATCTTAATTATAAAAGCATTGAGCTATGAATTTGGATGTAATGATAGGAGCGAAAGACAGAGAGGGAAATATTGAAGCATTGTGGAGTTCAAGTGTGTAATGGAGCATCTAGTTACGGAGTTAGCTCTATTTCAACATATTTTATGTTGATTTTTGACGACTTGAGACACTCAGTACATCAACAAAAGAGGAACCGCCTTCTATATAGTAGCCAAAAAGTCTAGATTCACGATCACTTTAGTAGGTGGGTGAAGTCTAAAGAAGCCTCTAAGCCATTCTATTGTTTATTCGACTTAAGAAAGGATATTAAGAGATTTCTGAGCAAGATATTCAATACCTGCACAATTGGGAGATGGATAGAGAGGGTAGGTTCATCTAGGGATAGTGGAATATATTAATAATACTGGAATAGAAATTCGTAGGATGTGCAAGTACAATTGGTGAGCCATTATTAGAATGATACGTGATTTATACATCTGACTAAGATATCATAATGTAAAGATGGCAAGATTTTGTATCCTTCAGAAGTTCGTAGCTCGAAAACTCTAGGCATTCTTAGGCGTAACCCAGCAGCTTTGTAAGATCTTTCCTTAAATCTTCAATAGGCCTACCAGATCCAGGCTCTTGCTTGTACGTGAAATCGCCATCATAGCGATTTTCCTCGTCAAACACCCCCACAGTGCCCAACATTTGGTAAGCTGGGGTGAAGAGTCGATCCGTAACACCTTTCTTCGTATCCTCATCCCAAAGAGCAATTGCTTCTTGTTTGTAATGATCAATGGATATATCAACAATCTTCCATTCGCCAGGGGAAGAGATGTCTTGAATTATGGTAATGAGTTCATTTGTGCTGACAGCATGATCTGCAAAATAAGCAGCCCGGTTCCGATATAGGTCTGGGTTTTGAAGAACGGAGACGATCGTCTCGCCTGACAGCCCGACGCGACTCAGAGAGACCTTTTGGTTGCCTGATCCGTAACGCGTAATTGTTCGGTTCTTTTTGTCAATCCAGAAGTATCCCTCCTCTATAGCCCAGTCGTACCATCCTCCTAGGACGATAGCCGTCCACGAAAGAGTACAATTGGGCAACGATGTAAGCTCTTCAAGCTCCTTTTGAGCCTTGTGCTTAGGTTCAAAGATCCGAATCTCAGAGGAGTGAGTAGAGAATGTATCGGTGCTAAAGTCGGGCGTAATCAAACGACTCACTCCAGCAGCTAGAGCAGCTCGCACGATGGTGCCTTGGTGCTTAGCTGCGATGGGGTTGAATGCTTCGACAAGAGCATCTTGTCCCTCTAGAGCTTTAGTGAGGGCTTCTAGATCATCATAGGAGACTTTTTTGACGATAGTTTCTTTAGTATAGGTGGCAGTGCTTTCTGGCCTTGCGATAATAGTCACATTGAAGCCGGCAGAAAGCAACGATGGAACAGCCACTTTACCGACATTTCCAGAGGCCTAAGAAAATCATTCGTCTTGTGAGCTGAAGACTTATCCACTTCGAATAACAAGGAATGCTTACACCGAAAACTGCTACATTCTTAATCGGAGACATCTTGACACTTTTTATACTCTTGAGAAAAGTCGAAAAGCTGATTTTAGAGAGAAAGATCGAAGGAATTGGATGATCCTTTGACGTTCAAGTGTGTGTAAGCCGCTGTATCGGACCAAGAACAGTGAGAGAGTCATCAAGTTTATATAGACATTTGCTCGAGGACATCTATCTGGTCCCAGCCATTCTTCATTCTCTCCGATATACGATATGGCGAAAGGAGTAGTGCAAGCCTCTTAAAGTAAAGTCGTATCCGATTGGATGACATCTTCATCAAGACGCCCAAAATGGATTCACCTAGCGCTAATGCATCGGCCGATCCCTGCTCATGGGATTTATAATTTGGCTAATTCCGCGAGTGGGCAAAGGTCAAATTGACTCTGTACAAAATCATTGACTTACTCTTAACAAAACCTCTATTTCATACGTGTATATCAAAAGTCAAAATATTGCAGCACTTATTAAGGATTGACTTTCTCCATACGAACAAACTGCATAGGGCTTGGTAGGTATTCGGCATCATGCAGGTATCGTCAGCTTATGCCTTGTCTTCGCCACATCTTCCGGTCTTTAGCAGAGCGGCTGGGGTTTGTCGCCAGTGCAAAAGAGCCAAGGCCCGCTGTGATAAATTCCTTCCTGCCTGCACCCGATGTCTATCGTATGTGTATCTATCTATACATGGTATCTATTATGGATCAGCGTTTCATGCTCAAGCTTGCTTAGGAAACGAACTCGGTGCATTTACTACAGCCGCCAAATATCCGCCAATAACTCCACCGGCGGAGTTTGTTCCCAAGAAGAAGAGGGCGTGATACCGCCAACTAGTAGTCGGGTATCATGTCTTTTTGATGTTTCCCTTGACATTTGCTATAAGTTTGTTGGGATGACATCCGTTGCTCTGCTTAGTGGCATCAATGACTCTGAGCAGGAGAGTTCGCTTCTTCGCATAGCGCTTGAGTCGGCAGCCTTGGATGCTACAACTATTATTAAAACTTATAAGCAAACCGTCCATGCTTGGTTCCCAATTATAACCGATGGTCAGCTTTCCGAGTTTTCCAGCCCTTCTATATTAGGCAACTGTCATGGCATTGATGGAATACTTCTTTTGTCCATAACATTGGCTTCTCAGGCACCATGCGAGCATCAGGGCCATAGTATACGTAGCAACCTGTACCAGGCGGTGAAACAGTCATTCTTGCTCTCGCAGACAAACCTGAAGCCATATATCCAAATTCTCCAGACTGGGCTTTTGCTATCCCTATTTGAATATGGGCATGGCCTTGGGCAAGAGTCTGAATTGACGGTTTCTGCTTGTGCAGTGATGTGCAAATCACGTAACAAGTTTTGTGACGTGAAGGGCGAAGATGGTAAAGAGGTGGATATAGTTTCTGTCTGTCAGAGAGCAGTCGTGATTATGGACTGGTGCGTAATCGAAGCCCATAAACCTCAGATATCTAGTAATCACTCTCTATCGACAATGCTTGGCTAACTAACACACATTAGTTTGGTGGAACTTCCGATGTGTTCAATGAATGAACAGGTATTGGGAGAGAATTACTCAATCTCACCAATAAAGTTTACTTGGTCAACCGACAGTATCCTGGATGGAAGTTGCGTTTCCTCATCGAATTTTGCGGTGCTCTCGCAAGTCGCAACAGTCGTTCGAGAGGCCATACAGTATATCAAAGACCAGAAGATGATGAATACTCCTATATATTCATATTCAATTGTCGAGGCCCGGCTTCGAGATGTTTGCTACAATCTCATCCAGGCTGCAGGCCCCAATTCTTTAATGTTTTGTGACAGTATTGCGCTAGCACTTAGGTATGTCATCGTTGAGCCAAATTGGATAGCTCAGACTTCTAATCAGGGGAGTTTAGTTTTTTATTTGAACTCAATGTGTTTCACATAAAGAAGACAAAGATTCCTCTAAGTATTGCAGATACACTAGCTATACAATCCTCACGTCGAATGGCAGTTGATATATGCAGATCTATGAACGAGATAGTGCCAAAGAAAGGAGTCAATAGTCTTTCGCTTATTGGACTATCTACAGTGTGTCGAGTGGCTCAAATACTGGCAATAACCGATGTGGGTTTGTGTGAGGACGGAATGCTTGATCTCCACGACCTTGAAGCTCTTAGTCGTACACAACACGATTTCACGCAGAGGTGGCGAGTTGGTCATAAGTACACATGCGTGGAATGAGGCTTAATTGGAGAGAAGATAGCGATGATGGCGGACCTGTAGCGATATACTGAGAAATGTATAAAAACATTGGAGTATCCTAGTTGTAGCTTTCGGTTACATAATTCCTAGAAGATTCAACCCAAATAAATCTAGTTTGTCTAATTCATATCTGTGGCCCGAATGTCCGTGGTTTGAATAGGCCATATTGCCCCAGCATTGGTTCTGTCTTTGGAATACCTTAAAGAGTGCTAACACAAGTGGCCAACTTATTCTTGACCTTCTCCCAAAATTCTTTAATCTCACTGTGAGCCTCGAGAAAGCGAGCTCCAACATATTGAAGATAGAATTCCAAGGAATAAAGACCAGCCGAAATGCTGCCCCAACAAGCAACACACTTCCTGCTGTATTCGCAACCAAGCTTGCTGTCATTGACATACCCGCAGCTTCTGTTGTTAAGCATAGCACGTTTTCAACAAATTTATATTGGATAAATTTCCCTAGGGTCATATAGATTACGACTTCAGGCCCAAGCCATATCTTGCCTCCACGTCCCTTCTCTTCCCAGTTTTGGAGAG
Organism: Trichoderma oligosporum; assembly: GCA_015266385.1. NCBI lineage: Eukaryota > Fungi > Ascomycota > Sordariomycetes > Hypocreales > Hypocreaceae > Trichoderma > Trichoderma oligosporum. The sequence continues at coordinate 93,780 of JACBYL010001056.1, read as the reverse complement.
TTGTTCCACGAAGGTGGATAGGCCATTCAGGGACAGTACAGAAGACAAAAGACTGTCTTCTAAGGCTATTTCGTAATTGAAGAGATTAATAGGCATGCTATGAAAGTAAGTTTTATTGAAAAACGAGAGACTGATATCCTTGAGGGAGTACTTATACCTAATTAATCCACCACAAAATGCTATATATAAATTAAATATAAGTCATTATTCAACTCATATAAAGAAAGGGCTGAGGTATATCCCTTATAGTCGAATCTGCAGTTCAAAGTATCTAATTACTATCGTCATTCTATACATGAATAGCCAGAAATCATGATATCAGTCAATCAAAGACAATCAGTACTCAATATATTATTTTAAATGTCTGAGACGCGCATCTCTGCCCACAATTTCCGCAGCAAATAAACATTAATGACAGTAACTAGGGTGGAGAAGCTTGCTACAGTTAATGTGGGAGGACTACATGAGGCCAACGATCTATCTGTCGTCTTCGAGTGAATTACCTAGGAGATGGATTACTAAAACATCAATCCATTAGCTATAAAATATTACGTATTAGAAATTCCATCGCCAAAACCGCCTGTCAGTGAATATCTATTACAGACATCTATCAAATGGAGGAAAACCAATCTCATTTATTTTATCAGTTATATTCGTTATAATCTGCCTGAAGTTACGAAAGGGACTACGAGTTTTAAAAAGGAAGGATAATTCTTCTTGCACCATATACTTCTAATACTACTTTCACGATTTAAAGCGAGTAATTTCCCTCCGAGTTTCGATCTGTGAGACCTAATCGTGACTAAGCTGAAGTCTTGTAGACTTTTTCTACAAGGCAAAAGGATTTGCGACAACACGAGACTTCTTGTGATATAATATGACCAAAAAAATTGTTTGTCAAAATTACTTGACTGTCGAGGTGGTGTGTTAAGAAAAGCCTTTAAAGTTTCAATTCGGATATGAAATACTAACTTACTACGATATCCGTTACGAAATTCTTCAGTAAGGGGTCAAAATGCTAGAGGAGAAATGAAATAATACGTTCGGGGATTGGGCATGAAGACTTTTATATAAACTCTGTATTGTTCCGCGTATAAAGTAGTTGACAGTGCTAAGTAATAGGTGATGGATGAAAAACGCCTTTTTATTGCTCGTATTATGTGTTAAACAGTGATAGCCTATTATAATTGCAATGGTATTTTGCTTATAAGCGTACTTTTTGCGAGAATACGAAGGACTGGTAAATATTCAGTATCCGTCCTTGGATGGAGGAATGAGTACATTTGGCCAACAGTGACAGTGCCCTCCTATGCATTGGTATTATCATGCAAGATAACATGGGGAATTGTGACAGGCAAACAGGCAGAACGAACTGGGGGTGAGGTATCATTCACGAACCTGGGAAAAGTATAAGACGATCTTCTACTCCGTAGCTAAAGCAGATTTTATACTATGAAGCTCCACTATCTATGCACTGGGACCTACTCAGCAAACCTCACAGGTTGTATAATAATCCTTGACAATATACTTGATGTTCGGCCAAAGAGGTTGAGGATATACAGTATATCTACCTCTACGTACTAGCCAGAGCATCCGAAAGGGATTACGTACCTCAGAAGTCCCGGTTCTCATGTTTTCCTGCTAAACTATTTGCTATATAGTTTCCCTTTTAAGCTAGGCATTTTGCTAAGATGCCTGGCGGTCTGGGGAGACCTAATACTTGTACGTACTCGTAAGTAAGCTTACTGCAGCATAAGAGATTTCATGCTGTGAGACCGGGTTTCTGAGACAAACTAGGAAGGAGGCTATCTAGGTTATTTATAAATGTTTGAATGCCGGATAAAGGGTAAAGACTTCAAATAAGAGGGGGGGAAAGGAAGCCAGAGGAAAAGAAGATGCATAAGAGTGAACGAAGGGTTTTCTTTTTGTAGGAGATGAGAACCAGTTCTAATTATCAAGAGCTTAGCTGGTTCATTCAATTGCTCACATAAGCATGAGCTAATCAACGGCCAGCCAATTTGTTATTTGCTATGCTTAAATACTGCGCTCCTATTCTATGAGCGCGGGAAGAAATTTGGGTCAGATAAGCACCTAAAATAGTATCAGACAAGGATTAGTTTTCTAAGACGAATAACTATACGAAGATAGCGTGAGATGAGAGTCAGAACCACCAATCATATTATACTCTCACAGTTGGTCCGGGCCGTCGGCCGCGCTGATTCTGGTATTCCATTTTTGCTATTTGGGGATCTTTCCTCTCCATTTGAGACCTAAATCTTTGTAGAAACCACAAAGAGTTCCCAGCAGTTTATACTCAGGTTCTAGAATCATTATTACAAAGAGGAGGAGAAAAAGGTTTGAAAAAGAATTCGGCTGTTAGGAACTCTGGGGTAAAGGCATATGCCAAAGCAGATTAATGTTACACATCCACAGACTATACACGGATGAGAATTAGGGTAACAAATGTGACGGGATACATGGGTCTATGAGTACGGGAACTTGATACGTCAGAAATAGACCATTTCAGCCATATTGGCAGACAGAACCCTGAAAATGGTCCGATGTTTGGTACGTGGCTCAACCAATACCAATAAACTTTGTAAAGCGTTGAATTTGTGCCTGAGAGGACGAACATGGATACCTAGGCTAAGCTCGACGAATTGTAGGTAACAGAATAAAGAGATGTATAAATACTCGACTTGTTTCCCTCGAAATTGTAGGTTTCAACAGACATCCAAACCAATCTCAACAAACCGAATAAATATCCTGGTCATCAAAATGAAGGTCTTCGCTGCTATCCTTCTCCTCGCCGCTACCATCGTTAGCGCTTGCGACACTTGCCATGTATGTCTTCTATTCTCTGAACTATTAATTAAACAATTTGTACGTATTTTTGCTAACGGTATGAAAGGACTGCCCTGGAGACCAAGTTTGCAACCACTTAGGAGGATTTGGAGTCAATCCTACTTCGTTCTGCGTTGAGCCAGGTGACCCAAGCTGCAACGACCCCCGTGCCGTCTGTGATGACGATGCCTGCAATTAAGGATGATAATCTGGCTGAGAATTTCAATAATGGGGATTGGAGGATCAATTATGATAAATTCATGATTCATGACTTGTTTATATTAAAGCATATCATACTGAAGTCAAATTAAAACGTTTCCGAGAAGAGAAAATAGTAGTATATTAGATACCACGTGTTCGAAGTGACGTTTACTTATTGCTAATCTGCTTACTAAAAGTTGTGTATGAAGGAATAATTGCTCAGTATATTAATTACTTACTCTAAGACGACTATCCACAAGCATAAATATTACAATATGTAAGATATATTAGGTTATAGTTTTAGTGGAAAAGTAAATAAACACGCAAGGCTTCTCAAAAATGACCATTGTGTAAAACTAGATATGTTTGTATATACAAGTAACTATGAAGAGGTGTCTGCTTATGGTAGTCTAATAGTCCTTTACTCCGTAGAGAGGGCCTAATAGGGGGATGGGATGGGATGACCATAATAGCGAATTCTTTTCAATAGACTACGACACTTTGCAGTCTTTAGTTATATGCTGAAACAGTGTTTGTGGCATAACCACATCTTTCAGCTTGCTTGACAAGAAAAATTCAATCTATTAAATGAGGTTTTATAAAGCCAATAATGATGTACAGTCTTTCAAAAAGCTGTTTGATATCCTGAACCAACTGCACAATATGAACCGTCTGTACCACGAAAACGATGTTCACTGTAGCAATCTCCGAACACTTATTAAGCACCAAGTCCAGCTATTCTAGTCAGCTTCCCCAACCGCTGTTCATCGAGATGGTCTGAGTTGGCGCAGCAGAAATTGATGGCGTTGCCGCAAAATCCGCTCTCGCACGTGTATTCTGTTCCAATCAAAGTCAGTAACTACCTTTTTTCATAAATCATACTAAGCAAGGGTATGTTGTAGGGCTGGTATAGTAGGTAGATCCTTAATAGAGATATAGGAGAAATGATGCTCTTTGGAAGTCACTTACTATTGCTGTCAACGTGCGAACTATTAAGGGAGTACGTGACAGTTGACGAGGCCGATGACGTGAAGGTCTTATGGATGGCTGTAGCAGAGCTTTTTTGTACAATCGCCAAAAAGACGATGGTAATGGTATCATGTACTCCAGTAATCGCTCGTCAAACCACAGTTTCCGTATGAACCAAATAAGCCGCTCTCCATAGGTGTAATTGCTATTGACAGAGCCGCTTAGGCCTCTGGGGGTGATACTGGAGGCCTTGCTTGTTGCCATGCTTGTGGCTTCTTTGATGCAGTAGCGGTAACCTGACAAGAGCACACAGGCGGTTTGGTTGGTTGCATTGTACGAGAGGGATGGGTTCCATGAGATAAAGTCGCTCACGTTGACTAGGAGTATTTAAGACGAACATTAGTGTTATGTGTTCTATAATAGATTGGGAACGAAGTGTGAATAGAGGAGTCGAGATAGACACTTACATGAATAAAAATGCGCAATAAAATCACAAGTGTTCATCTTGAAGGCGTTATCTCCACCGCCGTAGTGTTGTGTATATTCCACACAAGAGCCTAAGGTACCAGGTGCCAGGGGGAGGTCGTTAATGGCTGTCACTTTGGGTAAAGTAGCTGTAGCTGTTGTGGTTACGTGGCATACCGGTGACCAAGTGAACGGTGTGGTGGCTGTATAAGTGGTGGCAAAACAGGTGGAGGGGGCATTTATCTCGTAGTAGGGATCTTCGGTGATTCTCGTGCAGGAGCTTTGGTCTTCGAGACTCGGATTACAGTCTATTGTTGTATTCAGAGCTAGTTTTGTAGAGACCATTCTTTACATCAATAATTAGCAAGGGCATTGTATGATCACATACAATACCTGAAAAAGTGAAAGGTTTTATTGTCAAACTTACGCTGCTGGGATGGTGACAGATGCATTTCCTGTTACAATAACGCTTGACGGGCCTGGGAAGCTGGGCACACATTTATAATCAGTAAATGTAAGTAAATAGGTAAGCGATGAGAGTGATTAAAAGAGGATATATGAGAGCTCTAGACAAACTCGCTGTCCTACATACCTTAAACAAATTTGATAGCCCTCAATTTGGTTCAAGTTTGAACATTGCCGATTAATGTTAGGATTCCAAGATATTAATTGTTTGACAGAGAATGCTTCGTTGTGGGCTCGGACAATCCCATAACATGTATCATTTGCCGCCACTGTGTAAAGATGACAGCTTTCGGGGATGCATAAGGTCGACCCGGCGGCGGGGAACTGTGAGCAGTACTCGGACAAGTTATTAGCCTGCATAAGATAAAATGTCGCCACCTGCTGGGACTTGCTGATGGACTGGCAGGTGTCATCTGCCTGTATGGTGTAAGTCGATTTGCAGGAATACGGAGCCGTTGTGGTGGTGGCCATCCCGCTTGTAGTCAGGGTCGCTGTATCATTCAAAGAGCAGGGAGACGAAGAAGCGATTGGATATTTTGTAACTCTGCACCTGGTTGACTGGTTATTCGAGGGATCGCTCAGCCGCAGATAGTGGCATATCTAAAACAACTTACGACGGCGTCAGTGATGAATATGCGCTAGCCAAATCATCATCATGCCCGAGTGACGAGTTCAACTGAGCCTGCTGAAGAAGCAGGTTACAATCCGAACATAACTCGGCGGAGAATGCATTGATTGTATCATTATTCCATGTGAGGAAATCCGGAAAGTAGCAATCTCCCTTGGCTCTGAATACGTAGGTATTAGTCAAGGCCGACATAATACATTGGTTGTGGTCATGCTCACGGATGTTTCAAACACGTGTAGTTGTTCGTGAACAAGAGAAGTTCTGTGGTATACGTTGGAAGATATGTAATACCCCCAGTAACCACCAAGTCTGCACTGCTACAACCTGAAAGCTGTTGTGCTCGCAAGGCTTCCAGTCCGCTCAAACAGGCGTCGGTGCATATACTAGGAAGATCATTCAATTTGGGAAAAAGTGATCCTAATGCGACCCTGTAGAGTGTGCGGTTGCACGCGATGTTCTGACTGGATGTGACACTGTTAAATTAAGGATTAAGTATTTAGTTTAGTTATTATTTCCAACAGAAAGAAACACTTCACTTACTTGCACGCCGCAGATAAATTCCCCGGTGCATCAATCCGAGAAACCTCTGAGAAGATTTGAGAGTACACAAGTGGCTGTAGGAGAGAGCTCCAAAGCTAATTCGAATGTTAGCTAACAACGTTTGATAAAGATTCTTGAACCAAACACTGTTTATTTGTCAAGGGATGTTGTGTTCACGGACCAAATAATAACAAACTAGGATAGACATGGAGCAACACGCTTTTTTTTAATAGAGTATTTTCACCTCTCAGTGGATCAAATTTATATAAGCAAAATTGATATAGTGGAAAGAAGGTCTAGAATACATAAAGCAGGACTTAGCTATACTTATATAACAGCAAAAGCAAGCTTAAAGAGAGAGCTCACGGGCCAGGGAGTGGCCTTTTAAGAAATGGTTTTTCTGGAAGAAATGGACTTTCTCGGATGATAACGGACATCTAGTAGAAAGGAATTATCTAAAGTATCCTAAAGGCTTGGTTTTAAGGCAGTCTATGAAGCTCATGGTCTCTTTTTCTCTTCCTTTAGCTTTAGACTCGAACCTCAACTGCCTACCTGACTTGATCTATCCCCTTTTACAACCTACCACTCCATTTCCAGTTCAAACGCTTGTATAAGTCTGTGAAGCCTTTCGCATTACTGTATTGACGCGAAACAGTTTGTCTAGTGTAATGTCTGTAAACTTCTTATATATAATCTATACCTAATACACGGGGCGGTTTATTGAGTTGATATGGTACTGTGCCGCTAATTGGTTTATTCATTTCGTATGGATGGATTGTAACTGCTAGTTCCTCTACTCTTAACGGACTACATGAATACAGGATGCTATTGAGATGGGGTTGTTTGTCGCTTCATTGCTTCATTGTTAATTCTTCGTTTTATTCATTGTTTTATTAGTCCATCACTGTCTTATTCATTTACTCATTGTTTTACAGAGTATTATTTGCGACCAATGAGTCAGCGAGAAATATGGAGCCACAGCTAGGCAACGGGACGGGTTGGCACAGGCCACTAATTGTTGAAAATCTTATATCTCGAAGGACTGAAGAGATAAAATGCAAGAGATTCTATAAGGAATGTCGTTAGAAAAGCATTAACATTTTACATTCTATAATGTATCTTTATTCCCATAGCTTACTTTATCTAAATGAGTGTCTATATTGTGTCTGAAGTGATCTTAGTATTATGGGAGCCCCCATGTCTTGATCTCTCCGCTAGCAGCCTATTGTGAATAGGCAGCGGATAGGCAGCGGATAGGCAGCGGGAGTCTTTCAGAAGTTTTATCGGAGGCACCGAATCTCCTATCGTTTATCCGATTCTGATTTGTTGCTAAGCGATTCTGGCTCCATTGAAGTTGGTATAAGCTTTACAATATTTACGTCCACCAGGTAAACTGGTTAACATAGATCCACTTCTAGGCAGTAGGATGGTTAGAGCCTCTGGCTGAGGGTCAGGTCTATTATATTGTATTGATAATAGAGGAAGAATAATCTAGTTTAAGGGAAGAGATGTTCAGTCTGTATTTCTCAGGGAGGGGCCAATGAGTTTATTACCTTTACTAGTCTTTGGAAATGTACAAAAAGGCAGGTCATGCGAGTTTGCCAGCGTGGTTTCTGAAGTGAGGGATGCATGGCAGTATTAAGGGTCCAGAAATGCAGCATTTAGCAAAATGGCTGGTTCCTTCGACAGTTAAAACGCGCTATGAAAGAGCCAGGAGATCGAATTACATGGATTTCATTGTCATTTAGCCAAGCTGTTGAATTCTGCGGGATCTCTACCGTCAAACTTGGCTTCGAACTAGAAACTACCTCTGCCTTTACTCTCTTAACTGATTTTATCAATGGAATGGCAACTATCTGCATGCCGTTTTCAAACCTTGTCTTTAAATTCATAGTAATCTGCTACTGTCCAATTCTTTATATATAGATATATGTAGTCGCTTTTGTCAGATGTAATGTGTTCAATAGTCTAGTTGCGCAAATGAATAATAGATCGTTATATAGCCGTTCTTTTGGTCTTTATAAGTTGTAAGTAATCTCTGACAACCAAATTTTTAGTCAACATCATGGCAACCGCTTTTTGAAGCTCAATAATCGTATTCCTTATTTCCTCTATGTCACGCAGCGAGATGCTGCAACTAGCCGTGTCAGCCGATCTTTCTGCCCCTGAAGGGATTCTGGCCATATATCTAGCTTAGGTCGTATATAATAGAGCCATGAAAAAAGAAGATAGCCAAGCAAACAAACAGCAAACAAGCATAAACAGTTTTCAATATTATGCTTTTAATTTTATGCACTGCCTTCCCATCCTTTTTCTTTTTTTGAAAAACGGCTTATGACTTTTTAAGAATGGAATTTTGGCTTATTGTCACTTCTTTGCCTACCACCTGACATCCTTTCAAAATGGCGACGCAGTATCAGTTGCTACATTTTCAAGATGCTCTATTGCCCTATTTATTTCTTCTTCTTGGTCTATTTACTCTTTATACGCCGGCCGGCTTGTATGTAAAGAATGGGGTTGGACTTGTTGGAAAGCCAGTGTCCAAGAAGCTGGTCTTTAGCTCCAATTTCTAGCTCACGCTTTAAATGTGCGACTCTAGTTATAAGTGCAATGTGTTGAGGTATACACAGCTAATTTGATTGAAGCCCAAGACTGACTGTTTGTCACAGCACACACCATGTCCAAATGGAGCTTGCTGGTGCTTACTTGGCATCTTTCAGAATATGCTATAAGGTGAAGAACATTGACTTATCTGCAGTGGATCCTACCAAGGCACTTCCGAAGGCATTTGCGGGTTTGGTATAACAATTCATCTTTGTGATTATGAGCTATTGCTAATTATCTCCAAGACCTACATACTGTGGAAATGGTCGTACATCAAATTGTAATGCTACAGCTGAATGTCAGTGAATTGCCACCACACACTTTTACCAGATCTAACAATTCTAGGCGGAAAATTCGCTCCATCGGGAGACACGTTCTGTCTTCGGAACGTGTGCTGCTCAGAATTCGGTTATTGCGGAACAGGATCTGACTTCTGTTCTATAGGATGCCAGAATAATTGCGTGTTGGACCCTGCCATACCAGCCAGGAAAAACTCTAGTTGTGTACTAAAAAGGGGGATTGGATACTATAAAGGATGGTGAGTCTGAGTCTGCATAGTCTACTGACGAGAGTAGTGAAAATACAAATCATTAGGACTAATGCACGCACCTGCTATACCTTTCTTCCCAGCGCAATATCAACTGACGGGCTCACCCATTTGAACTTCGCATTCGCTTTCATCGATCCACGGACTTATCATATTACTATTATGGAGTCTGACATGTCAAGTTCTCTTTTTACTAAAACAGCAGATCTCGGAACGCTTGATTCCAGTACTGATGATGTTGAAATCTTTATGTCCATTGGTGGATGGTCGTTCTCAGACAACTTTACGGCCACTCAGCCACCCTTCTCCGAAATTGCAGCAAACGAAACAAGCCGAAATATTTTTGCTAATAATCTTGTGAGCTTTTTGAAAGAATACGGCTCCTGTTTGTGGTTTGCCGATGATGCTTGTCCGTCTAGAAAGACACGGGTTGCCGAAAGGAACACTTTCACCATCGATCACCAACTCGTCGATGCTGACATTGCCGAAACGCAAGTGACCTATTCTTGTGATTCTGATTTTGATTCTTGCCATTAAATCAAGCGAGAGCACCAGCTACAATGCTGCTTCGGGCGGTATATCTACTATCCACCTGACCACTACCATATTCTTCTAATATGATCACCATTTTAAATCCTATGCATTCTACATTTTCTCGGTCTGACACTGAGGTCTCAGGCACTACAGGAGCCACTGTCAATGATGCAAACATGTTTCCTACCCTCGAAGCTGTACAAGTGTGGGCGGAAACGCGTATTCGACTGATAATCCAGAGCTGGTCAGCTGCGATGAATCAGGCTTCAACCCACACGAGCCACACATGTAAATGAGGTGCTGAACCGGCTTCATGAGCTCCTTGAAAAAGTCGACAAACGCAGTTCTAGTTGACTCTACGAGTTTCAACTTTGATCCGCTCACCCCTATAAAGCAGATATTAATTGGATGACCTTGAACTAGTTAGATTTTAATCTAGCCAGATAACCTTGATTTAGCCAGATAACTATAAAAGAACTTGATATACTACCAGATCCCTAAGTTATATAAATAATTTATTGACCCTTTTTAATACTTTATAAATATAAATACACTGAGTTATACTATATAGCTTTTATAGCCTTTCCATTAAGGCCCGATAGAGGCTTCCTCTTAGCTTAGCATTATAACATAAGGTAGGGACAGTATAAATACCGTCCCCTACCACCATAGCAGTAGTTAGAATTATTAGGTCATCCTACACTTGTCTATTGATTCATTTGATTTCTATGATGTCTGTGACTTTAGCTATAAGACCCTGGATCGATTGGTCCATGATACGTTGCCTTTTGTATCTAAAAAATATAGAGCATGTGCTTTAAATATGTAAGGGAATTGTTGTTAGGTAGGTAATATTGATGGTTGTATATTGCAAGACTAATTCTTGAAGAGGAGGAAAGACAACTAATTTTAATAGGCATCCATGGGTAGTAATTATAACCGTCCCTAGGGCTATACCTTAATGAAGCCCTGGTAAGCTGGGTAACTTCTTCCTATTAGAGGTCCGGTCTATCCTCTGAGAGGGTCTGTTCTCTAAGGCAAAACCACTTCCGGGCCCGGGTCCGTAATAGACTAATTATAATATTTAGATTCACCCGCTTTATCACATAAAATCATTAACCGCCTTTTTTCTATCTATCACTGGCTTATATAAGCCGCCAGCAAGGAGTTTGCAAAAGAGCGGGACAAGAATGATTATACACACATAGAAAAGAAGTATCACGATATCACAGTGTTTTGCGTGTGTATATTCATTTTGCTATCCCTCCGTTTCTGCAAATCGCTGCTAGGTCAGTCAGTCTTGAAAACCGGCTTGAAAACAAGTTGGGTCAGTCACTGGCACTTTACGTTGTTCGAACAGCACGGTTCCCATTTTCAAGGCTTTCTCCTCCAATCAAAACAGACAACTTAAAAGGACAAATCCTCCAGAGAAATTATCACATATCCACCAGCAATATATAAACATATTCCAGGTTGTGGAATCAAATTGACGGCTGAGCAAAAGGCACTATACCAGCGCGTCGCAGCTGCGTCAGATCCAGCATCAGTTACGAGGGCTGAGAGAAACCAGATATATGAGCGACCCCACCCGATGAAGAAGATTGTTTGTGTAAAGAGAAGACTGGCCTTAGCAATAATAATAATAATAAAACAAACAAAAAAACAAACAAACAAACAAACAAACAAACAAACAAAATATTATTTACCAATTTCTTTCATATCTCTCTGGTTCCTTCGGAGCTCTAAATTATGACCATTCAGTCGAACCAATAAGTAGTCTGGAAGAAAACTACGGCTGACTAGGTAACCATAATTTCATGAATATACAGAATACCTACTTTATATTGGAGCAACTATGACTCTCACTAAGATATTTGTCTTCCTATTACCTTGTTCCATGCTTCAAACTTCCACTTCTCAATCATACCCTCACGTCCTTCCCATCCTTGGCTCCACGTGTCTTTTGTTTCCAATATTCCTTGAGCAATCCAGCTGCCTTGGGCCATATACTGATTCCAGATCAAGCTCGAGTCTTTACCATATGCCAGCTCACTCTTCAAATTAAGAATGCGACGTGCTATTTCTTGTGATTCAACCTCCAACTCATAGAATAGCGATGGAGCTACAGCAAATAGTAGCCGTGCCTTGACCATTCGACACACTGCATATGTTCCCCGTAGTGCTAGCCGTGTTATACACCAGGGGCCCATTTCCGTATAATCAAACGCCGGAGTAAAGTTAGGGACACCATATTCATCCTCTTCAAGTCCTTGCGCTCTCACTATAGGCCTCTTTCTTATCAGCTCCAGCCATATCATGAGATTCTTGCGTTTTGCTAATAGTCGCTTTACGAGGCTATCAATGTCACCCTGTGGAGGATGACAGGGCGCGAGCAGCAGGTCTGTTGTATCTCTGAACAACCCTGGCAGTCCGATAAGGCCGCTCCATAATGCGAGGACAAGTTCTTTGTCATTTGTAAGGGTGAAATCTTCGTTTACAGCCTCCCGAATGACGGCTTGCCACTGCGACTCTTCTAAAAAGCATGTTGTGTTGTTCAAGAAAGCTGACATTACCTAAAAATGGTATATGAGTTTGTTTATCGTTTTCCATTTCGGATTCTAATTCTTCTTACTGTTGGTCCAATATGTGCTAAGAACAAAGCCCTTTCAAACTCCGTCTTGAACATGTGAACACCTCGGGCTTCTACGAGCCGAGCTGCGCCCCCGACGTGGTGCATCCAAAAGTTCTCTCTTTGATTCCCATTTAGGGCCTAAAGCAATTGTATTAGTAAATTTACAATGCCGGTTCAGTACTTGTCTATCACAGCGTTCTCAAGTTGTATATACTTACCTCAAAAATCCCCAGCAACTGTGTAGCACATAGCGTTTCTGGCGTCCTCCACTCGCACTCATCGAGTAATGCCTTCTGAAGTGCGTTGAGTGCTTTCTGATAGTGCATTAACGTCTTTACATCCTCTTTAGGGTCTCTATCGTCCACTGGTTGCGAAATATACACGAGCTTAGCAATAACGCAATCTGTTGCGTGACGGAGCAATGATACATGTCCATATCGGCTCGGAATAAATGACAAAAGTCTCTGACTCCCAACTTGTGCTGAAAGCAGATGATCCTTGGGCTGTGTTGGTTCGTACAAGTAATGGGAAAGTGTGCCAACTCCAAGACGAAGACCAGTTAATGGCATTAGATCAAAAAGAATGGAAAATTGCCTGGGCGCCTTTACATCTTGAGGGGCTAGACGTATAGAGAGGGCATGAGGTTGACGGGGTGCTGAGGGCTGATGATGCATGCATCGTCCTTTTTCATTCGAGTCCGAAGCTTCCCAGCCAATCTCGACATCATCTTCAAGTGAATGATGTTGGACCCCTGTCAGCTGATCCACGAACACTGGGTACTGCCTCATGTTATGTTTTCCGTAGTCTCCCCTCTGTTTCCTAGCCATAGCGGTATCTCGCATCGCCTGCTGCCGTATACGCCGCCGGACTTGCGCATCGGCGGCAAGATTTGGCCCGTCATAGTTAACAAAAGAAAATGCCTTACGCGAGATCTGCTCCGGCTTGCCGTTCGTACGCTGGTTTGGCATATTCCGGTTGCTGTAAAGCGCATATGGATATAGAGTGGATAGATCAAGGATCAGTAGCTCAACTGGTCCACCAGTTATCGGTCATTATAATGAAAGCATAGTAGTTATATCATTCCAACATGTTTGGCTGGAAACAACGGAAGTGCGCTTAATAATAGTTTGATGTCTTGATTACTATTCATGAAATGTCAAATCGAGTCTAGGGTAACAATATTAAAAAAAAAAATCCGATGCAGGGAATAAGATGTTTAGCATTGGGAATAATGTAAGCCACAGTATGGAGTACGACATACTTGTATGCAGGAGGATGCAGGAGATGCGTGAATGATTCTTTATATACATGTAGAAAAGTCAGAGTACTGGAGACGGATCATAAATAACGTTATCAGGTAATGCTTGCGCTAAGAGGCTAAATAAAAGAAAATAAAGAATATAAGTAAATTCAAAAGCATCCGTCGTATCATATAGTTTGGTCTCGAAGTCTGCAATAGAGCCTGGCCAGCTTCTGCTTCGATGGCCTAAGTGGATAGAACTTGTTGCCAGATTCATCCTCAGCTTCCACGTCCATGCAGTTGATCTCACATACTATATCAGCGTGAAATGGCTCTGGGGGATTACTCCAAACATGATGGACTGCATCCGCCGAGCAATCGATCTGAATAGCACGAAAGCCCTTTAGGGCTGAAGCGCGCATCAGATAATGCGACAGTGTTTTCATAGCACCCTTACCTTCATAATCTTTTCGCGTGCTTGTTGCTGCCCGAAATAGTACTTGTCCTAGGCCAGTAGCTTTCCAAGAATCAATGTCTCGTTTATCAGCTGCTTCAATAGCAGCCGCAGTAGGTCCAAGCCCAGGAAGTGCCACCGAAACTGGCGCAACCTTTTCAACGTCCAAGGGATCAAAGCTGTCATATGCCATGGCGATCGACACGAGAGGGAAATCCATCTGCTCAAGCAACTTGTTGCTATCAGCCGTCTCATCGTCAAGATCCCAATAAAGCTTTCCACCAGTGACGGCCGATTCTGGGCGTTTAAACTTGTATTCCTTGTCAAAGACGCCTAGCGAGTGACCAGATTCAATTTGATGTTGCATGATATATGTTTCGCTTTTATAGAATTCATACGCGATACGGGTAAGGTCTCCTTTAAGTGAAACCGTCCATAATGTCGAACAAAATATACTACTATGAGTAGAGATGGCTTTGACCCAATCCAAATGCTTCAACTCAAGAGGTCGGATTTCATAGCGAGATGGTAGCTCAGATATTACAGTCATGGTTGCCAAAAGGTCGTTTTATTGGTAAGGTAACAGCGGATTTAAAATAATATCACGATATTGAATTGAATGAAGAAAAAAACTGATTCATTTGGGCACTACCGATCATTAAATGCACTTTCAGTAAGGAGTATTGGGCTTCCTGAGAAGATAGAGTGCCGGTTATCCCGATGCGTGGGTACTGCGAATAGTCTTAGCGGGCACGGCATACTTCGTACATGGACCCCATAGACTAATGAGAAATAGATGTAAGTCTTCTGACATGGAAACCCCTTAGTTAGCAAAGGGTGAGGCCCTAGATGCGAATTATTATGGAACTGTTAAGGGGTATGTGAAAAAGAAAACACAGAGCGAGACACAGCTACATAAGAACGAGCTAGAGAGATATCCTCTTGCTGACATTAATACATAGCCCATGATATTAAACATTTAGAGAATATTCAGTTTAGGATTTTTAAGGAGTAATCCTAACAAGATTCATATAAGTTGTTTGCAGTATACAACGGGGGGTGTGTCTCCCTTTTTTTTTTTTAAGATCGTCTGACTGTTTTGTTTAGTGTGTGCATAATTATCCTATCTTCTTACATATTATGTATTTTGACACTAAGATTTCGCCGTATCAGCATAATTTCTAGTCCGTTGTTGGCATTAGTTCTATTGAAGAAACCTTCTTCAATATACTTGTATATCAACCTGCTATTCTCTCTACGTGACCAATGGTTAGTTCCCTATGTCTTTATCTAAGTGCAGTATATATTGTCATGTTAAACAAGATCGTCATCAACACGAGTTGCCCACTCTGTAGCTAAGGATGCAATATTTGTGGCTTCTAAGCTTTCTTTATACTCCACAATACTTTGATCTATAAGTTTTATGAATTTAATATGGAGTATATGAGTGGTACCATACCAGTCATTCTCAGCAATTACAAAAGAGTTATGGAGTACTTGAATAGGCCAATGTTTAACAAGAACTTTTTTTAGCCCAAGTCAGCACTATCGTTCCCGGCTCCATCACTAAAACAAATTGTTCGAGATGCTAAACTAGTGTAATGGCTGACGATAAGGCAACTTCCCCCTGTCCATTGATAGATGACCCGTGGATACATGTATTAATCTGTCAAATCTCTAGCCTAAAAGGTTGATATTATTAAAGTACAACGCTATAGACTCATTTAAATGTCAAAAGGCTATTTCGTAAGAGGTACTATTAATACTACCACTATCATGCTGGTAACTACATACTTGAGCTTATTCCCCCCCCTCCCCCCCTGCGTCTCCTATTTGTTATTCTTAGTTTGAACTACTGTATAGTCTTTAAACTCGGCTTATCTAGGAACTATTCGAGAATCTCTATGGAGCACCTTCGGCTTACTCGGTCTAGCTCTCTCTGGGCTTAGTAATAGCAAAACTAGTACTGATACCATCTCTTTTCGGGTCCGGAGACTAATATTTCTTCAATCTCCACTCTTCTACTAGGTAAAGTGACGGGGATTCATCAGCTCGGCTCAAAAAAGAAACCCAACAAAAATCTGCGGTATCTCGGACTGTCACTGCTTTGATGTCATCGCTGTGACTCCTCCATGGACTTTCAGCAGCAGTCTCCAAAGTCAAGCCGTCATCTAGATAGAGAGAGGAAGCGAGCCGCTCGTGCGTATGTTGGCCCGAGAAAGTCCTAATCCCATCTTAAGCATTCAGCACGAGAATTAGAATCGGCGTCTGACGCTACATGTTATAGGTGTGATGGCTGTCGCCGCCAGAAAGAGAGATGCGATGGGGGTGTGCCTTGTCGGCGATGCTTCCGCCTAGGCCGCAAATGCGATTTCTCTGGCAAGTCTGCTACTGAAGTGAACGCTCACGCTGGCCCGGGAACAAGCTCTGGGATGATAGCAAGGTAAAACTCACGAGGCTGCTTTTCTGGACTCATGTTTGAATATGGTAAGGCGAAGCATTCTAACAACGACTGAAAGACCTCGCGCGCCTGAGCACAGTTCCACTGAGCAAACAAAGCGGCTCGAGTACCTGGAAAGAATTGTTCAAGGCTATGTCGGTAGCAAAGATACTTTAGACCTCGAGACTCTCGAGAATTTAGCTCAAGCCACGGAGAAGCGTTGGAATTCCCCTAGACCAGCCGATACAGTTTCTCAAAGCTCTGAATTCGATGGCATGGACGAAAAGTTTGACATGCAGCCACTTCACGGCAATGTCACACGTATGAGCTTCATTCCTACTAACTCTCTCTGAGCGTTCTCAGCTGACTCGAGCTGCTAGACTATTCTGGAGAGTTTTCACATTGGAATTTTTCAATGCGAATAAAGAAATGGATTGATCAAAGCGTTCCCAATGATATGTTAAATGTGAGTACAGCTCTCATTTACCGTTAGATACGCTCTTATATTGAGGCTAATCAGCATTTATATAGCAATCATCCAAATCTGCGACAACGTTCAAGGAGTATTATCGAGCAGAGGAGCTGCAGTCGCATTCAGATACACTAGGATCGCTATCACTCCTACCGCCGAGACCTATCGCTGATTTTCTCGTTTATTCTTTCTTCAAACATGCGCAGACCAATTATTTTTTCGTCGAGCAGAATTGGCTTAAGACTAAGCTCGACCTTGCTTATGAGAGTTCGGCATCATTCTCTCGGCGAGACGTGGGGGTAGTGTGCATCATCTTTACTATCCTTGCCATCGGAACGCAGTTCGCCTATCTTGAATCATTGATTGATGGTTCTGAAAATCCCACAGAGAAGGGACCTGATGCGTTCACCGAGGACTCAGTTGGTATACTTTTCTACCAACGGGCATGTCGGCTTCTCCCAGATGTCATCACCGCATCGTCGCTGGAGAGTGTTCAGGCTTGCTTGATGCTTGGTATATATACGCTCCCGGTGGATGCTTCTGGCTTATCCTATATCTACCTCAACCTGGCTCTTAAGTTGGCGATACAAAATGGCATGCATAGAAAATATCCTGTCGAAAATCGAGATGCACATGTTGTTGAGACTAGAAATCGAGTTTGGTGGACTGTGTACACAATTGAGAAGTACGCTTTTCCCTTATTCCTTGAAAGATATCACCTTTCCCAATGGCCAGGGCAAAAAAACAGCTGACAACGAAAACAGGCGCGTAGGAATATTTCATGGGAGACCGACTTCTATTTCGAGCAACGACGTGGACGCTGATCTTCCAGTCCATCATCTTGACTTATGGTCATTGACCTCGCCCACCGATACCGCACACATTCTAGCGACCTTTGAATTGAACCAAAAGCTGAGCAAAATGTCTCGTGAAATGTGAGCTACCTAGCAATTCCTTATTGGTGCAGCATAGCTACGCCTCAAGTCAAGTCTGGCACTAAATGAATAATCTCTAGAACAATTCTTAGATCTCTACCCAAAAATGAGGTGCCTGACGGATTGAAAAGACTTGTCCAGCTACACCGTGAGCTCAAGATCTGGTGGGATGCCCTGCCGAGTGACATCTTTTGCAAAGAATTTACATCTCAGTCAAACATCTCTCGTCAGCACATGCATCTGCAATTGGAATATTGCCTTGTGCGCATGTTTGTCGGTCGCGTCTTCATCTTCCCCGAGGCAGGCTTGAGAGATGGTAGTAGCCCGGCCACGTCTGCAAAT
Organism: Trichoderma oligosporum; assembly: GCA_015266385.1. Classification (NCBI taxonomy): domain Eukaryota; kingdom Fungi; phylum Ascomycota; class Sordariomycetes; order Hypocreales; family Hypocreaceae; genus Trichoderma; species Trichoderma oligosporum. The sequence continues at coordinate 75,468 of JACBYL010001056.1, read as the reverse complement.
GGCCCGTCCAATGCGTCACTTAGCAAGAAAGGAACTCGCTCAATTTTAGTAGCAGATTGTATTGAGGCCGCATTATCAGTTATAGACACGTGTCGCTGCCTGCGGAATAGCATTGGTCTTGCCCGTGCCTCTTACACTGAGTTTAGCTCTTGTCGAGCTGCTCTTTTAGTCATTACGACCCAATGTCTTTCTCAGAAGACGTACATGTTCCGACGGGCTTTACGCGATGGATTATCTATGCTCAAGGAAATGTCGACTGGTAGTCAATCGGCACACTCTGAAACTTCATTGATCGAGGCTTTCGAGCAAGCCATTGCCAACATGAACGCCCAGGAGCAACCAACCGGCTCTGTTGTGAGCGAGTCTGAATACGCAAAGTTCAAAAGATGGGAGCAACTGTGGAAAGGCGACTCGCCTTTAGCGGAAACAGAAGGAGAGGGCGCACAGGACAAACAAATTCCAATGGAACCTCCAATATTAGATTTGCTGAAATCGGCGCCAGAAGCTTCAAAAGAGGATACCATGTTGATGCCGTCATCTATTCCGTTCTTTGGTGTAGACGGAAATTTTGCATCATTCCCGCAAAGTTTGGATGATTTTTCGGCTTTCTTTGGCAATGAGTTTGGATCTAATATTGATTCTGGAGGACACGGTTGAAAGCCAACATCTTACAAGAAGGTCAAGGAGCTGAATCTGGACAAAAGTATAGAAAACGAGCCATCGTTTCAGCCTCTACTTCAAAGGTGTCAGTTACAGTAACTATGAAGCCTGGTCATAAATACTCCGTACTGGGTCCAATCAAAGAGAAGAGAGGAATGCCGATGTGGTCCTTGTAGGTTTGCTAATACTACCTACCACACATCCTGGCGGCTGAAGGTTCAAAGGATCGATCCATTCTGGGCTACAGTCCCACATTGAGATAACGCCAACCAATATAAACATTGGCAGCGACGATGGGAGGATTACTCATGACTAGAGAAACGGATTGACATAATTCTGATGTAATATTGATCTATTGGAGAATATTGAAAGAAGTATATCACTACTTGCTAATATGTAGTGTAAAGAAATGCTGAGTATGTAGTTTATATCAAGAATAAACCATAAGCCTCTTATCACTTGCTGTCTTACTAGTTACCTTTCCATTTATACGAAATACTTTGAAATTACAATGTAAGAGGAATTCAAGTAAATAGATTTGCGAAGAACTTGAAACGCCCAGGGCGCCTGGGGTAGGCCTGAGCTGATCCATTTGCCGCCAATTCTCCGCTATCGTCCTAAAAGAGGGAGACAGCATACTCGTATTCTGGATATCATAAGGATGTTGGGCAGCAGAAGTAAGACAACAAAGCCTATTGACTATCAGAGTATCTGCTATCTTGTCAAATAGGACAGCGGGTTCTTACCATCCACAATACGCTATCCAACACTGGCTAGCATTGGTAGTCCGCTGTCCGACTGATGCTATCCCAATAAGGTGCTGGCATTGCATGGACGGTACATAATCTAGGCTGCAAGTGGTGCATATCTTGTTTAAGAGGATGCCATTGTCTATGCAAGTGAGCGGAAGCCCGCCGACGCAGTTATACGGGAACAAAATTCGCTTCAATTATTGAAGAATCTCTGCTCCTCTATTTTTTTTTAACTACGAGCCTTCGTTGAGATAAACGCCAGACTTTGAGATGGCCTTGTCGGCTCCAGCCTAATAGGCATAGCGAACCCATCAGTCTGCGCCACATGCGGCGTGGCACAAGCCCAGTTTCACCCAGGCTAAAAAGCTAACGCCAGCCTACTCTACATAAAGTACAGCTTAACCCTTCACCTTCACGCCAACTTACTTAGGCGTATCCAGGAACATAACAAAACAGGCCAAAGGGCCTCATTATCGTACCTCACACATCGTCCTCCTGAATGGTAGGTAGGTCGTGGGTCTATGGACTTATCATCAGATAATAGATTCTAAATGCTAAAGTTCAGGATCCAGGCCAGCAGGCTCCTGGTCTTTAAATCGACAGAAAGTGGGATGCTGCGCCTTGGATCGTCTACCTGCAAGGCCAGAATCTGTGGGACAGTCAAACTATCGTATAGTAGTCATGTTGGCCTCGAGGCTTTACCAGCAGTCCTAATCGATTAGGTCCACCTTTCCATACCGACCAGACCAAGCAGCAGATAGAAAAGTCGCTTTGCCCGCTCTTGAGCAAATAGGTGCTACTCTTCCAGGTCCTGACCCTCGATTTTGCTTATGTTGCTTCTGTTGACGGTAGCCCTACACGCGAAATGCCTCGCCCAGTCTGACCTTCATGCTCTTCCCAGCTTTCTGACATGGCAGTACTGGTGAATCCGAGCTGTACAGAAACTATAGTTCGCCAGAAGGTACGCTCCGTGTGAATTTAGGCGTCGACAGAACTACTCTACATCTGCATGGAGAGGCTCGCAAGACTTTCACACGTCCATGGTAACTGAATCTCGATAAGTTATTGGCTGTTGTAGTGGTATTGAACATACGCCCAAATCCGGTGCACTTGATTGGTGCTCTCAATCTGTGGAATGCAGAGGTAAAAACTCCCTTTTTACAGGAGTACGGAGTACAAGCGGGCGTGCTCAGCTCACGTGACGACGCATCGCGTCCCTCAACTCGTTTTTTTTTTTGTTTACATCTCCATCCCTTCCTTCCACAGCACCCCTCCAGGAAATATTTGCTTCTATCCATCCTCAAGATGCCTCTTACGGAGCAGGAAATCAATATTATTTCAGAGCATCCGCTCAATGATTCGTTAGATCGCTTCCGCGACAAGCTACGCGACCTCGACGAGGCAGACCAATCATGGTACGACGCGACCGCGAGCATTATATTGGCACTGATTGATACTGGTGCTGCATTAAACCTGGGCTCTAGAGCTGGAAAGGAGACTTTAGGTGGAAAGGTGACTTTAGCTGATGATCTTTTCCCCTTATATATGAGTGTCCGCCAAGGATCCTTTAAAAGAGAGCACTTCCGCCGTCTTGTTCGTTGCATCATCGACAAGGCTTCTGACATTGACATCTGGGAGGCAGTCTTCAGTTTAGTCGTATCCCTCAGTGCCCTCACCCCCCCTCAGTCCACCATCGCCCCGACATTTAAAGGAACACCTGTCAAGACTAGCTCAAGCCGACTTGAGGATAGCGAAACGCGCGACATTATCGAAGGGGAACTCTTCGAGGAGATCAAAAATTGCACCTTTCGCAATGTGAAGGGGTTCTGTAACAAGTTTTTCGACCCTAAGGGTTGGCGCGAAGAACAGATAGCAATGCTAAGGGCGATGATGACAGCACACGATGGAAAGTCGTGGATAGAATTTCCATCCGTTCCTGACGAAAAACCCGTCTGGGACTGGCTTCGCTCACTAGAAGAGCGCTTCCTAGCCAATGCACCACACAAGCTCTATACCACCAGAACCGCCAACCAGTTTAAGGAACGGAAAGGCCAGATGGATCTCTTCTTGCAAACGCCAGCCATAGATGCGAACAATGTTTTTGAGTATAAAGACGTCCTTGTCGTTGGAGAGCAAAAGAAGTCAAATGATACTGGCAAGTTTAAGGCGACTCTCCTCCAGCTTGCACGCTATGTGCGAGGCGTCTTTGCCGACCAACCTACGCGCCGATTCGTCCATGCATTCTCACTCTGCGGCTCTATAATGGAACTCTGGGTCTTTGATCGTTCTGGGCCATACAGCTCGGGGCCATTCAATATTCATGACGAGCCGGAAAAGTTCGCGCGCACCCTTGTTGGGTATACTACAATGGATAATAATGCAATGGGTCTAGACACGTTTATAGAGCGAGAGGATGAGCAACGCTATATTACACTGGACGACGCAAGCAATAAAGAAATAAAGGTCAGACTGGATAAAGCAATAGTTAGGCACCGAGCTATTGTAAGTCGCGGTACTACATGCTATAAAACCCAACACAGCCAGGTCGCGAAGTTCTCATGGGCATCGGATAAGCGGAAGCTGGAGGTAGAACAACTAAAGTTAGCTGAACAACGAGGCGTTATAGGAGTGGCCAAAGCAGTGGCATATCGCCAGATCACCACTATTGCAGAGCTACGAGAGGGTCTAGAGTTCCTAGAGTGCCACCCATTCCGAGGAGAGACCGCTCACTTTAACAATTCACCATCGGCCACTGGAAGCATGAATACATTAAGCCTCAAGCGGAAGTCATCATCCAATAATATCTTGGATAATGTGTCTAAGCTCAAGAAGCGGCGGACCATTAGTCAGAAGTCAAAGCTAGCCATGGAGGTTAACGACCGGCTGCCAATCAGCAAGACTAAGCCAAATATGCCTGGCAAGGAACTATGGGATAATAGGATTTATTCCTGCCTTGTCATCTCACCAGCCGGCCGTGTCATCAGTGATTTTAAGACAGTTAGGGAGCTGCTTGAGTCGCTGCGAGATGCGATCAAGGCACATCAATCTCTCTATACAGCTGGCAATATTCTACATCGCGATATTTCCTCAAATAACATTATAATCACAAACCCTGAGACAGCGGCTGGCTTTAAGGGTATGCTTATTGATCTGGACTTGGCGAAATTGAGAGACAGTGGTCCGAGTGGGGCGCGACACCAGACTGGCACGATGCAGTTTATGGCTATTGAAGTGTTACGAAAGGCGGATCATACTTACCGCCATGACCTTGAGTCATTTTTCTACGTTTTGCTCTGGATGTGCGCACGCTGCTCATGGACAAATAAGTTCGTCGGCGAAGAAGAACAGCCTCAGGTGAGCCTTCTTCGCAAATGGGAGATCGGAAGCTTCATCGACATTGCCGATGCCAAAGAAGGCCATATGAATGTGAGCGGACTTAAAAGAATCATGAACGAGTTCCCAGAGAGCTTCCACATTATTAAGCCTCTTTGTCTAAGAATTAGAAAGATTCTGTTTCCAATTGATAAGGACGGAGAGATTAAGTTTGGAACCCCTGCAGGTGATCCAGACCAACTCTATAACGCCATCATAGCGGCCTATGATGAAGCTATTGAGAATCTGTTAAAGGATTGACTCATATGTAATTGATGTGCGAGAATACACGTATCGTCGGGTTTGACATTTATCGTGCTGGTTGCATGTCCAATGTTTGAAGTGGCCGATCAGGTCGCAAGACTAGTCGAGGATAACTGAGGACTACAGACTACATATTTATTATATATATCACTCTGGACGGCCCCGCCACAAGGCTCTTTGATCGATGCCACGGAGTTAGTCCAAACAAAACGAGACTTGGGGAGACGCCGAGCGTGTTCAAATACAACGCAGAGCTATGAGCAATTCACCAATACAGTCAGGGGGAGTACTTACTGTAAGGGAGGGCCGACGAATGGTTCAACAAAGGGAGAAAGATTCCCTCCGTACACCGCAACGAGTGATAGATGCAGCGGAAAAGAAGGCTCATAACCAACGCAAACGGTGGTTTTCCGAGGCAGCAAAGAAGACACGTAAACTGCGGCACGATGGAAGGCTATAACCAGCTGAAATTTTAGAGACAGAAGTTGGAAAGCGTTGGCTACGGCGATTTCAAAACCGAAGATTGAAAATTTGGGCTAAACTGGTGGCTCGCATTGTTTAGCCATCAACTACATTGCAATTGGCCGTAGGATCCATTGCTGTGGCATGTGATGCTAAATAAGTAAGTGATCTATCTGAATAATCAATCTGAATAATCAATCTAAATAATTGAATAGATGTTCCGCTGAAGCAGCAATCAACTTTTTGGGTTTCAACCCCGTCTACTAACGCATCTTCTCGACAAACAACTACTATAGAATTCCCAACGTCTCAACAGTCAGTCGTGTGCATATGTAGTGTAGCATTTCACGAGCCTACAAGTAGGATTCTGATCTGCAGTCATGGCAATTTAAAACGAGCTGTGGCGTACAGTAATATGTCATGCTTATGCTTATGGTTTGCGTGGTTTAACTTGTCAGAGTTCCGGCAGAGGCCAAAAGGTCCTAATATTATTTCACCAGTCCCCCATTGGCCAGAGTAAGACCGCGCCAACCCCAGCCTTATGAGTCGGTTTTTTAGCATCAAGTCTCCGATAAAAACCAGGCCAGTGCTGCAAACATGTCTAATCTAGCGGCGCTGTATGATTATATTGGTGATTCTCGTATCCGTTTGGAGTAGTATTGAACTTTGTTTATCGTCTCGTAATCATGCAACTATCTATCCTAGCTCTCTCTCGATAACATATTGCCTTCCAAACATGTATGTACTACTTCATACTTGCATGTACTCCGTACATGGATTCGATTAATGCTATACTTGTATGTTCTCGTATGCATGTAAACCCTCTGTAGTCTGTGCGTGCTGTTTGAGGGATGAAATATTTTGCAGAAACACGGGTCAAGGGCGTCTCATTCGCGCGTCACGACAATCCTCCGCTAAGAATCATCATACCAGCCATTCTCCAGAGCTACACCCGAAACGTTTGGTCAACGCGGGGGTGAAACAAGGCAGAGCTTTAAGCCTGATTGGTCTGCCCCTGCGTTCATTTATTTCCCTGCATTGTGGAGATTTAATCTGAAACCTCCAGGGCACAGCCTTGCGGGTATTGGTAGAGTCAGGTATGTTGTTTGTACGAAACAGTAGTAGTAGAGTAGTAGTAAGTAGTATTAGTACAAGTAATAGCAGCGATAGAATGCCATAATAGTATACATAGTCAAGGTAGTAAGCTCGAGAGTGCAGGTTCATTTGTATCTTTAAGTTGTCTATTCATCATCATCATACTTGTAGCATCATCATCATCATCATCATCATCATCATCGTCATCATCCTTATCATCACCATCCTTATCATCACCATCCTCGTGTCAGCAATGGACGCTGGTAAAAGTGCCACGATGGCGCGCGACATTATAGAGACCATATCAAGACGGTCGATTGAACAACTGGAAAATCTCACCAGATATCTCATCGTGCGCTGCACAGACACTCTAGAGAGCAACACATGCGAAAAATCCGTATCACAATCGCATATTCTTGTTGCCGTCATCCTCACCACAGGGTAAGCTACGTTTGTTAGGGGTTTTTTCTTTTCTTTTCTTTTTCTTTTGAGGCGCGTTATTTCGATAGCAAATATACTAATTGCTCTTCTTTTTCTTCTTTCTTGATCCAGCCTCCTACTTGTCGGATCAGCACTTTTAGTTCTATTCTGGCTACACTTAAGACGGAAGAAGCTTGATAAGCTCGAAGAAGCGTCAGATCCGTTCGAATTAGCAGCATATGGCATTGAAGAGCCTCTCGCACAGAAAAAAAGGAGACGCGATCGTTTACGAAGAATCATGGCCAGATGAAGAAGAGGAGATGGAAGCTAAACTATGATAATTCTTTCTAAGCCTCTAGCCATTTCAGAGGCCTAGACGAAAAGAAGAAGAAGAAAAAGATGGGATAAAGAGAAAAAAAATGAACAAATTAAATCTATACAATGTTAATTTGCTAATAACATTCCCTTGATGGAATATATACGACTAGAGCGGTCTGAATTGGATACCATGCAGCTGGGTTGAGCTGCTAATTAGCTGAACAAGTCTACGATGCGCGTTGTTTTTTCTTCTTCTTTCTTACTAAGTCAATTGGATGATTGCTCCCTTCTTTTGGAGGAAAATATCGCTGGGAAAATGCAAAGGAGTGATAAAGTTGCTATTGAAGATCAAGGGCTCATCGTCGATAGGTTGAGTTGAGATCGCTACATGAACACGGCTGCCTTTGGGGCTGGCAGCATTGGACTCGAACAGACACTGGATGACTGTTGTGAATAGCTTTCTTCCCCTTTTAAAGATACTCTGAATCTTTCTAATGCCAAAGCATTCAAGATATTTATGTACTCTATACGCGTTACTCGTTCAATTATCGGATAGTCGCAATGTCAACTCTACTTTCACATTGAAGAAGCATGAGCAGCGTACCTAAAGGGTTTAAAAGAATGTTGATGGTAGTTGGGGAGAAGAACAAGGTTAAAAGGCCTGATGAACGGTAAGCAATCCTTCCCTTTCTTCTATTTTCTCACATACTCATCTACTTTTGCACTGCTCTGTTGTGAATAAAGGGTTCATAGGAGTGTTGCTATCTGAGTTGTCGGCCAACTTGGAATATCTTGATGACATCTACTACACATTATGGTTAATCTTCGTAAATACTGCGGTGTACGAGCATCCAGTTGACACACACGCAAGTTTGGCCAGAATTCCTGAACTTATATATCCAATCGAGATACACAGAGCCACCTCCAGATCAGCATCCTCGGAGACGATAAACGGCGCGTTGCCACCCCGTTTCAAACGAGATCTTCTTTGGGATCGATAAGCTTCTCTCATGAGAATTCCAACAACTGGCGTTACGAATTGAGGACAACAATATAGCTTGCGGCCAAGGCGGGACTGACTTTACGACTGATCATAGCAGCAGGGATATCCCATGGCGAAATAAGGTTACAGGCGCCAATTGGCTCTGGGAGCGTAATGATACGGCAGTTTGGTGGCTATATATCCGTGGCGATTCCTTGGGGAACCAGTTGGGGAATTCTGCAGTACAGTTGACATCAGTTCTGGCATCTGCCGGGGTCTTGACATTCTCAGAAGTGCCGATTTTGGCCAGATCTTCAACATTTTTAAAGCATGAACCCATAACACGGCAGAGAAGCTGAGATCTCTCTTGAGCTTACGCGCTGCGGAGATGGCGATTTCAGTATCTCCAGTGGTCATTCTGGGAATTCTTCTCTAATAGAAGAATCTTTCAAATATTGTTGAAACATTTGCCGAAGAAAAGTTCGCTCAAAGGCAATCATAATCAAGGCATCCATCATACAGGGTGTGACTTGCTATCACCAGAAAACTATTATCCTACTGTAGCTTCGACCAAAGCTCCATTGGCGCAATATTTCGTCTTGAGAAGCGATAAAATTATTTAGCAATGATACAGTTGAAGCGGTCGTTTTATTGAGTACAAATATAGCTGTACATGGATGCTGCACTGATTTATTGAATACAAAGTGAAAGGTTGGTACTAATATTAGCTGTATTATATTACAAGAGCGATGTTTAATCCTTTGCAGATTGAGACACGCAATAATACCAAGCTCCTTTTCTCTATTTTACACCTTAATATATACAACACTTACGTCCGGCTATACTTCAAATCAATGCCGATATCGTCATACATTTACGATTCATTACCGGCTCTTCCTGACCCACCCGAAAGCGTTTCACGAAGATCCGGCAGCCCGGGACCGGAACCGGGCCGGCAGCGACGGAAGCCTTTTCTCTCTAATCTGTGTCCCCGCCTCCGCTATTACGTTTGACGAGAATTCTAGTGCGGGGATACGTTACTAGGAGACAATATAAAAGTAGTACATAGCACCTAACTTTATCTCCAAATCTCCTTGGGCAGAATCAAGACGAAATTTGAAATCTATCACACCAAAGTCCTCATCACACAGCAATGTCTTCCTCTCTTGAAGTAAAAGTGGTCACGGAGGTCCCTGGGCCTCTCTCCAAGGCTGAGACCGAGAAGGTGGGCTCTTTCTTCGACTCTCGAGCTTTTCACTTTGTGGCCGATTATGATAAGAGCGAGGGTAACTAGTAAGTTCTTGATTCTTCCCTAGCTTAGATGAACGTAACGAATATGGAGAACTTGGGCTGACTTGGGTGAAGCATCGTCGATATTGATGGCAACCAACATCTTGATGTGTATGTATAGGATCTATTCAGTATACATATTATAACCAAATTTCTCTCTGACAAACAAAGCTATTCTCAAATTGCATCCATGCCTGTTGGTTACAACAACCCTACACTCATCAAGGCGGCAAAGTCCCCTGAGATGATTTCTGCTCTAGTCAATCGTCCGGCTGTGGGCAACTTTCCTTCTAGCCACTGGTACGATACACTGAAAAATGGTCTCCTCAAGGTTGCTCCTCCTGGATGCGACAGGATCTTCACGGCTCAGTCGGGATCTGAGGCCAATGAGCTTGCCTATAAGGCAGCGTTTATGCTTCACAGGCGCAAAGAGCGAGGCGAGGGAGTTGAATGGTCCAACACCGAAATTAGCTCATGCCTTGATAACGCAAAGCCGGGTTCCCCCGACCTGGCGATCCTCAGCTTTGCCAACTCTTTCCACGGACGAGGATTCGGAAGCTTGTCCACCACACGATCAAAAGCCGTACACAAGCTCGACATTCCCTCGTTCAACTGGCCTCAGGCACCATTCCCAACTCTCAAGTATCCCCTTGAGAAATTCGCCACGGAGAACGCCGCTGAGGAAAAGAGATGCCTTGAAAAGGTCGAAGAGCTCATCACTTCATGGTTCGTGCGCCTTTATATCATTCAACATATGTGGTACGAATATAGATTAAATCTTTTAATAGGCAGTTCCCTGTAGTTGGCTTGATTGTCGAGCCTATCCAGAGCGAGGGGGGTGATAACCATGCTTCTCCTGCTTTCTTCCAGGGTCTTAGAGACATCACCAAGAAGCATGGAGTAGTCTTCATTGTAGATGAAGTTCAAACAGGTATGTCGCATGCATCTATCTATACCATCTACACGGCTTTGAAACAGCCTATCACCGGCTCCAAGTACGACGTCTCTGATCAAAATTATCATAGGCTTCGGCGCCACTGGCAAATTCTGGGCCCACCAGCACTGGCAGTTGAACTCGCCTCCCGATATTGTCACTTTCTCCAAGAAGGCCCAGACTGCAGGATACTTCTTCGGCAACCCCAAGTTGGTGCCCGATAAGGCCTACCGCCAGTTCAATACGTAAGCTGTCTTTGAAAAAAAAAAATTGCTATAGCGATGTGTGAGCGCTGACCTTTGAACCAGCTGGATTGGCGACCCAGCCCGAGTGATTATGAGCAAGGCTGTTATCGAAGAGATTTTGGCACGCGATCTTGTCAACCAAACTGTAAGCTAAGAAATATGAATAATTTTTTTTCCATCCCTATATTCAATCTATGTCTGTGGCTAACGAATGAAGGCTCGTGTTGGTGCGGCCCTCTATGCCGAGCTCGAGCGCCTCGCATCAAAATACCCACAACTCATCAAGAACCTTCGCGGCAAGGGACAAGGGTAAGTTGGAAAGGGAAACTAATCAAATTTTTTTAAACTAATTTGCTAATACGGCTTGCTAGAACGTACATTGCGTTTGATACTCCGGATGCCGCTGGTCTTGTCAAGAAGATGAAGAGTCTGGGCGTCAACATTGGCACATGCGGTACCCAGGGTATACGACTACGGCCGATGCTCATCTTTGAAGAATCTCACAGTGAGTTTATCCTTTATGAGGCATTTCTTATTCCTAGTTCTTATTATCTCTGGTTTACTAACAATTCTATAGTCCCAATCTTGGTCGGAACATTGGAGAAGGCATTTGGATCGGCATAAAATCCGGCTTTGTTGATTACGGCCCTCAATTTCTTCTTAATTTGATTTACAGTACATGGATTGGCAGGTATTATATTATAGCTTTAGAAATGGGAGTTGAGAAACGAAATAACATTGCGCATTATGAGGTTAATTCTACATAATCTATGTGATTCGATGATCTTCGACTTCTCAGCCATTGATTTGTCAATTGTTTTTAGTTACAATGAAAGCCGACTAACTTAAACGAAGCACATGTTAATCCACGATCTTGAAAGTTGTACGAGTTAGCCCAAGCCCATGCAAGTCAGCTTTGTGTTGTGGGGAAATCTGCCGCAACGTAATAGTTTGATCATGCGTGCTCCAACAAGCAACGCTAAGAGTTGCCACTAGAATCTAGGTTATTACTATCTACTCCGTATTGGATTGGAATTGGAGAAGGATTCATTCTGTCGAGTCAGGTTATCTGAGCCACCCCGCATTCTCCAACACGATTCGGAGGTCCGGGTTCTTTGCCGGTTCACTCACAGGATCCGGTTCCGCCCCGAGGGTCATTTACTGACATATATATGGATATATATTTCTCATAAGAGCAAGGGATACGGAGTATCAGACATGAATCACGTAAAAAGAACGTAACAGAAAAGACAACGATATACTTGACTCGACCACATGGACAGCTTATCTCCACTTTGGCTATAGACGAAACCCATTACTAACTGATCTAAATCTTATATTTCTTTGTTTTAAAGAAAAGCTACTGGCTTCTTTTGCCCCTTGACTCAAAGGGAAGTATAAGACTTAGAATGACAAGCAACCCAAACAAAGATGCGCAGACAAATAAAGGAGCTGTGGTTTCGACGTTTGCATAACTTCCAACAAGAACGCCTAGAATGCCACCAACTCTGTTGAGAACAACACAAAGACCGTATCCAGTCGCACGATGCGCAGATGGCAATATCTCGGGCGTGTAAGCATAGATCGTGCCATAGTATATATTCCTAGAGAAGAGTTGCAAATGTCAGCCTATTTTTGCTACAATGAAACGAAGGATTATAACCATCACTTACGATGCAGCTGAAATGGCAGCCGACACGCCAACATTTTGTGCTGGAGTTTTTATCTGCGTATAACCAAACTGAAGCACCATTGTCACCAATGCTCCAACGGCGAGAGTGCCTCTACGCCCAAAGAACTTGGTCTCGATCAATACAGCTGCAATCACAGGACCGACAAGCCCTGCGACCTGGTTGATGGCATAATCTCTCCACGTGGAATAATTCGAGTTGTCGCCAACAGCAGCGCCCCGAGATTGTAGATAAAAGGGCAAGAAAACGCTGTACAAGGGAGAAACCATTCCGATGACGAACCAGTTGGCGAAAATGACAACGGTGGACCAAGCTAGCCTCCGGGTCTGGAAGAGGCCCTTGAAGTGCATTTTCAATCGGATAGTAGACCAGACAGATTCCTCTGTGTGAAGAACAATACCTTCCGCTTGAAGCTGCTCTATGGTTAGATTATGCGATTTTCCAGCTTTGATAGAGATGTCGTTGAGAATCTTGATGACTTCCTCGTCGCGGTTTTGCGAAATCAGCCATCGTGGCGTTTGTACCATTCGAACAAAAGAAAGACGAGCCACTGCCATGACCAAGACTAGAGCACCGCAAGTGAAATGAAGGTATCGCCAGCCCATATTGTCTGCGCGGGTGCATGTTGCTGGTGTAGCATCAGGCGCACAGCTGAAATTGCTCATAAAAGCCCATGCGAGGAGACCCGTAACTGTATATCCGACGGCCCACCAGATGGCCATGAAGGTGACGAGCCATGTATGTGAGGTGGGAAGGAATTCGAGGAAGTTTGTAGCATCGAGGATATAGTTGCCTCCGGCGCCTGCAGAGTATATGGCCACACTATAGAGATGGACGTGACAGTCATCAATTTTTAGCAAACTTGACAATCTAAACAAACGATATATGAGACGATGGAAGTGTCAGGAAAGAGGAAGTACTAGGAAAGGGGAACTATTAGGAAAGGGGAACTATTAGGAAAGGGGAACTATTAGGAAAGGGGAACTATTAGGAAAGGGGAACTATTAGGAAAGGGGAACTATTAGGAAAGGGGAACTATTAGGAAAGGGGAACTATTAGGAAAGGGGAACTATTAGGAAAGGGGAACTATTAGGAAAGGGGAACTATTAGGAAAGGGGAACTATTAGGAAAGGGGAACTATTAGGAAAGGGGAACTATTAGGAAAGGGGAACTATTAGGAAAGGGGAACTATTAGGAAAGGGGAACTATTAGGAAAGGGGAACTATTAGGAAAGGGGAACTATTAGGAAAGGGGAACTATTAGGAAAGGGGAACTATTAGGAAAGGGGAACTATTAGGAAAGGGGAACTATTAGGAAAGGGGAACTATTAGGAAAGGGGAACTATTAGGAAAGGGGAACTATTAGGAAAGGGGAACTATTAGGAAAGGGGAACTATTAGGAAAGGGGAACTATTAGGAAAGGGGAACTATTAGGAAAGGGGAACTATTAGGAAAGGGGAACTATTAGGAAAGGGGAACTATTAGGAAAGGGGAACTATTAGGAAAGGGGAACTATTAGGAAAGGGGAACTATTAGGAAAGGGGAACTATTAGGAAAGGGGAACTATTAGGAAAGGGGAACTATTAGGAAAGGGGAACTATTAGGAAAGGGGAACTATTAGGAAAGGGGAACTATTAGGAAAGGGGAAGCATTACATTGCAGAAAAGGATATATAAGACGGCATGCCACCAGCAATGAGCACGAAGACAGCACACGAAAATAGACTGGTGTTGAAAGCAAGCTTCCTACCAATGATATCGGCAGAGAAGCCCCAAATACCAGCACCGACTAGGAGTCCGACTTGTGACGCCATAGGGATACCGGAAATATGTGCACTTGGAAGCCCGTATTCTTGTTGAACAGCTGGATTTGCAATGGATTGACAGACAATTAACAACTATACTGTTATGTTAGTTACAAATACAATGAATGCAGAAAAGGAAATCAAAAAAAAAAGAGGAAGAAAGATTGTAAGCATACAGAATCAACGGCATATCCAAATCCATTCAACAAAAAGAGTTTCCACTGAAAACCAGTCATGCCAATCTCATCAATGGCTGCATTCACGAGTGCCATCTTTCTCGACAGGACAGGATCGATCGTCTTAATGTCAAAGACCTCATTGATGGAACTAGACGATGCTTCATCTTGAGAGTCTACCGCAACAGCCGATTTTTCATCATTATTAACAAGTGCATCGCTCTTGTTGGAGTTTGAACTTGTAACATCATATTGAATCTTCTCACTCGGTGGGCCGTGAAGCTCAGGATTTGTTGGTTCCAATGCCATGGCTACACTTGTTATAGGAACAAATACGAATAGACATGTTATTCATCGGAATAGTAATCTCGTACATGGAAAAATCCTACAAGTTTATATATATATAAAAACGTTACTATTCCCATTTTGCTGTCCGCTTTCATTAAATAATTCCTAGTTAAAGACGCAATTCATTAGTGTTTGTACGACGTTGCACATGTCTATATAGGCCAAACAACGTAAAGCACGTCTTTAATATAGAAATGGTATCATATCTCCAACTGTGGCATGTATCACAACCGCGCAGTAGCCGCTCAGACATACCGTCTGAAAATAAATCTCTCTACTCGCTATAAAATCGCAAAGGATCTATTAGGGACTCACTTAATAAACTAATTTTCACCTGTCTGGTTTATATGGAAATGGCGTTTGCAACCGTATAATGATACCATGACCCTGGTCCCCTCTAGAAGCTGTCCAACTGAATAAGGCAAATTGATTCCTCAGCAAATCGTTCCCCGCGCGCCATCACATATGTCGGCACTCGCATAAAAGATCGACAGGCGATTACCAATTCCAGTTGTATAACTCGCTGATTAAGTAAAAAAAGCACATTCTCTGCGGTATGTTTAAGGCGCGGTGTCGCCATATCGAGCTGACATTGCGATATATTTTGGAGATATTGGCATCTCCGAATGCGCCATATCCAGCAGGAAGTTTCGGATCAATGAGCCGAATGGAGCATTGTAAATTATACATCTATTGAAAGTTTAAATATTGCTTCTGTGCCATGCAAATAGAATCAGTATAAAGAAGGAAACATTCAACGACATCTTTGAAAGAAAGGATAGAAAAAGCACGAGAAAGAAGAGGGAAACAAAGGAAACGAAGTAAAAAAGAGTACCTTTTACTATTAACAAGATGGCTACTGTCACCACAACAATCAGTCCTGCCGTCCTGGCATACAAACCTCCTCATCCCCCGCTCGAGGAGTTTACCCCAGCTCGTGATCGAGCTTTTTTCGCCGATCCTGCGAAGGCGTCATTGCTAAGCCTAGCTACTGCTGCTGAGGAGGTCACTCCATATATTGGAACAGAACTCAAGGGCGTTCAGTTGAGCAAACTTACCGATCAGCAGAAGGATGAATTGGCGTTGCTGGTAGCAGAGGTATGAATTAATCAACAGTTACTCGTCATGGTTGAGAGGTCATCATGAGAACAGTGTCACTAACAACAACAATAATGTAGAGAGGCGTCGTCTTTTTCCGTGACCAAGATATTACTCTCGAGCAGCAGCACGAGCTTGCGTCATACTACGGTATTGTAAGTAACAAACAAGACATTGGTAACCTCTATGCAAAGTATTTGGGATCTAACAAAAATCAAATTTCATAGCAAGACAGAGATCCCAACCAACAAGATCCTAGGCACGTAACTATCATCGGTCGTGGCGGGTACGTATTCGAGCTCCCTATTGAGTCAACCAATGGATTAGTTCTTTTAACAAACATTCTCTAGAAATGTCCGGTCTCACGGTAACTTAACGTCAGAATGGCATGGAGACCACTCTTATGAGGTTAACCCGCCCTCCTACACGTTGCTCCGCCTTGTCAAAACACCTCCCAGCGGTGGCGACACCATCTTCGCCAGTCAAACCGCGCTCTTTGATAAATTAAGTCCTGCTTTCCAGAAAGCTATCGAAGGTCTGCATGGTATTCACTCTTCAGATGTTCGTATATATCGGTCCCACATAGCATTCTAGATAGAAAGGGAGTAATTAGCAGTGGACTAATGCAATCAGCACAGAGATCCTATCTAGCCTCCATCAATGGAGGAGGAACACCACTCAGAGCTCCTATCGTCACAGCCCATCCTTTGGTAAATTCAACCATCCTCTCTTTCTTATGCCCCCCCAATTCTTTGACACGATTCGTTGGAATATGTTAGGAAGCTGAACTCATTCAACAGGTCCGAACTCACCCTGTGACTCGCCTTAAATCTCTCTTCTACAACCCATATTTCATCGACCGCATCCAAGAGCTCAACGGCAAGGAATCCGAGTATATCCTCGCCTTCCTCCGTGAGCACCTCTCCAATGCAGACGATCTAACCGCCCGCTGGAAGTGGACACCCGGCGCGGTAGCCTTTTGGGACAACAGAATTATTGCTCACAAGGCTGTTCCGGGTGGCTATGATACTGAGCTCAGAGAAGGAAAGCGCACAGCGGTTCATGGAGAGAGGCCGTTCTTTGACCCTGAGAACAGCGAAAGTTTGTCTGAAAGGGAAGCGAGGCTTGCTGGCGGGAAGACTGTCAATGGTAATGGCCCTGAGGACAAGACAAAGAACCTGGTGTTGAACAATTAGTAGGATACCAAACTGTACAAAGAGGGCAAATATAAATGTTCAAGCTCACGCTTACTGAAAATATGGTGGCATTAATTGGATTGAATGTAAAATCCAGCCATAGCGTTATCGTATCCTTTCGACTTGACATTTCCAAGTAATCGAGCTTCCTATGCTTTCCATGATATCGTAGGCTGTAGTGATGATAGAATAAATCCCAAGTCCTACCAGCAGCCATAATATAAATTAAGGCAACTAGAATCTTGTTTATCCATCATATCTCCAAATCTTCATCAAAGCTTTGAAACCTCCAAAACTCTATCGATCAGCGTTACATCAAGTCAAGCCTTCGCTGATACCTTGACGCGTCGAAAGAAAACAAGAGGCACTAAAAATAAAAGAGAGAGATTAGCAAAGCAAAGCGACATTAATTTTACCTTCATCCAAAGCAAAGAATTCAAAGTACAAATGGAGAGTGTAGAATCTAGCAAGCTTAGTCAGAAGCCAGCGTAGCAATAGCTGCTATATATATACATGTGGTATACACAATATTGACGATATTATGCGACTTACCAACTCTTCAAATCCAAGCCATAGACTGCAGAAAACAGTATTTGAGGTTAGTAATCTGGAAGAGAGTTCATCCGTGTGATGTGATTCTTCCTAAACTGCTCCAGCTCGAAGACATTATCAAATCAACTCCTTATAGAATACGTACGATATGAACCTATGCCTCTGCGTCAATCATAGAAGCAGATCTGATATCCTAGGTCTAAGTAGTAAAATAAAATCAATTATATCAAACAAAACTAGTAATCAGTAAATCCAGTCTCCGCCAATCGACGTCCAAGGAAAAAAAAAACAAAATCATACAACACACCAGCAATGAAAATGCAGCAGATCAGAATACAATCACTCCAACATCTTCTTGTTCACGTCACCTTGCAAACAACTTTGTCAGAAACGATTCACTTTTCTCTCTCTAGCTCTTTAGATAGTACGTTTCTCCCCAATAGCTCTCCACACTCAGCAAACAAAAAGCAAATCAAAAGGGGGGGGAGAGAGGCCACAAAGACCTCTTGGCTACAACAGCTGTCAACACTTGCAGAATCACTCTCTCTCTAACCCGCCCCCCTAATCACTCTCCAACTGACAGAAAAAAAAAATTGATTTCCCCCCTCAGGAGTTCCACTTTGCAAATTTCAACCTTTTACAGCATCTTTGTTTGCAAAGGACGCCTCTCTTTTTCAACTCTTGACACGCTTCCATCAGCAAGTCAACAACTTCAACACTTCTCTCAACAAGTTACATCTACTTGTCATCGTGAAGCTTTAGAAGGAAAAGAAAAGAACAAGAGAATTCCGTGAATCAAAGGTATATTGAGTCCTCTCCTCGTCCTCTCCTTCTACTGCTCTCCTCGTCCTCTTCCTCCTCAGCATCATCATCAACATCATCAGCATCATCAGCATCATCATCAGCATCATCAACATCATCTTTAGCATCATCTTTAACATCTTCATCATCTTCTCCTTCATCTTCTCCTTCATCATCATCTTCTTCATCATCTTCATCATCATCTTCATCTTCATCATCATCTTCTTCTTCTTCTTCATCGGCATCATCATCTTCATCATATCATTATCGTCTTCATCATCACCATCTTCTTCTCCTTCCACCACTTCCCCCTACTTCATTTCCAAAATCAAAGCCCATCCAACTAAGTTCTCAATTCAAAGTCATCAAGTAAAGGGCATCTCTCATCGTCATCATGATCGACACTACCAAGCCCACTTCCAACAATCGAGTCTTCTACATTTCCATCGCTTGTGGTCTCGTTGGGCTCTTCCTCCTTCTATTCGTCCCATGCCTGATCGCCATGTGCATCGCACGCTGCCGCGAAAAGCGACAGGAACGTCGTGAGGCGTTGTCTCGTGAGCTCGAAGAAGGAGAGAGCGAAGGAGAGATCTTCTATGGTCCCTACCCCGAGAACCATGAGATCTTCTATGGTCCCTACCCCGAGAACCATGAAGCATTCCTAGCTCAGCACGGAGAGGAGCTCGGAGAAGCTTCTGGATGGCGTGAGCAGCAGCAGCAGCAGGACGGACAAGAAACTGACAGCGCGACTCACCTCGTCCACCAAAGTGATGAAGCCCCTACTCAGCAGCAGCAGCAGCAGCAGCAAGAAACTCACGAAGAGCCCTGCGAGCCTCAGTATGAGGGCAAGGGAAAAGCTTCCATGTATCCTCAAGGAGGCATTTCCGAGCTCTCTCAGGGATGCCGCCAGACCAAGCCCATGGGTCGTTTCCAGGAGCATCTTGCCGAAACTCCTGAAGAGCTCCGAATGGAACAAGCCAAAGCTCCTCAAGACTATCAGCAGGAGACTCAGAAGGTGGCTTCCCTTCGACAGCAGGGCCCCAATAAGAAGCAGAAGCAAGTTTGAAATTTTTTTTTTCAACTATCGCAAGCCCGCTTTTTTAAGTAGATTTGAACAACAACAACTTCATTTCGATACTTATTGGTTGGCTTTTTTATTTTATTTTTCTTAAACCAAATGATGTTAGTTAGGATGACATTCAATGAATCACGGATTGGGTTTATTTAAGGGAATCACATTATGGGATATAATGTTTGTTTGTTAGGGTACAGGACTATCTTCATCCTTCTTCACGATAGCTCCTCGAATAAAGCTGCCCTTATTCACTGCATGACTTTTTTTTTTTTTTTTTTTTTTTTTTTTTTTTTTTTTTTTTTTTTTTTTTTTTTTTTTTTTTTTTTTTTTTTTTTTTTTTTTTTTTTTTTTTTTTTTTTTTTTTTTTTTTTTTTTTTTTTTTTTTTTTTTTTTTTTTTTTTTTTTTTTTTTTTTTTTTTTTTTTTTTTTTTTTTTTTTTTTTTTTTTTTTTTTTTTTTTTTTTTTTTTTTTTTTTTTTTTTTTTTTTTTTTTTTTTTTTTTTTTTTTTTTTTTTTTTTTTTTTTTTTTTTTTTTTTTTTTTTTTTTTTTTTTTTTTTTTTTTTTTTTTTTTTTTTTTTTTTTTTTTTTTTTTTTTTTTTTTTTTTTTTTTTTTTTTTTTTTTTTTTTTTTTTTTTTTTTTTTTTTTTTTTTTTTTTTTTTTTTTTTTTTTTTTTTTTTTTTTTTTTTTTTTTTTTTTTTTTTTTTTTTTTTTTTTTTTTTTTTTTTTTTTTTTTTTTTTTTTTTTTTTTTTTTTTTTTTTTTTTTTTTTTTTTTTTTTTTTTTTTTTTTTTTTTTTTTTTTTTTTTTTTTTTTTTTTTTTTTTTTTTTTTTTTTTTTTTTTTTTTTTTTTTTTTTTTTTTTTTTTTTTTTTTTTTTTTTTTTTTTTTTTTCCTTTTTCTTTCTTTTTGACTTAACTCATTGTGAACAAACAAGCATTGTGTCCATATTCATTGCTGCTATTCAGCTATGCTGTTGTGTGCTACTTTGCTTTGTTTTGATTTTTGATCATCCTATAGTTGTCCTTTCATCAGAATCAACACTTCAGTATCAGTTGTTCAAGCCTTTGTGTCAGTAAATATCGTCATTCATGTAATAAAAATTAATCTCCAAAATGCCCTGTGAAACTATTTTGAACAAGTAAAAATAACACCCTATAATATCCATTCCTTGCCGCCCCAAAATCCAAACACCCTTTTAGCCCTAAGCCACCAAAAATATATATAAAATAAAAACAAAAACCAGCACCACCACCACCACCAGCAGCAGCACCACCACCACTAAAGCCAGTCAAAGTAATCGATTCGATTTTCCAACCCGAAAGCACATTAAAATCCAAAAATTAAATCAATCAAAGATGATTTTCGCCAGCTACTTCGTCCGCTTTACCAACCCCTTTTCCTCTATCTACCCTTTCTTCTCCTTCTTCTCCTCTCCTCCCCCTCCCACCTGGCGCTCTACCCTTTCCATCACACACGCAACTCTCCAAGAAGCCCTCACCGTGCTCCATTCTCTTCGGCCTATCTTCCTTATCGCCTTCTTTATCTGCCTCATTGCCTGCTTCGTCCAACGACTCCTCTGGATTTTCCTTTGTCACTTTTTCCAGGGGCTCTATGCCATCTGCTACAATAGACCAAGGCCGTCAATGGAAAGAAATACGTTAACCAGAATCAGGAACAATTTCAAGACTGATGAGACATTAGGTAGACGACATCATCTTCCTAAACGTACGAGTCAGAGCGGAAGTGGCGATATTTTTCGAAATCTTCTCTGATATAGTATAGCGACATTACAAAAAAGGCGAACGCTCTCTTGAGGATTCTACAGAACCATTATATTAAGATGGAGTACTCCGTAGAGTCGACATCAAAGTAATATTCGATGATATCACACAACAGCAGTTTACCATCGAGCTCTCGATGAGCCATCTAGAGAATGAGTATTAGGAGGTTTGCTCTATACTACTCTGTTAAAATGGAATAAAGATTCGGGTCTCAAGGTCAATGAATAGAGTAGGGAGATCAATACACATAATTTCAAATATATACAATGGAGTTTATATACAGTTCAAGGTCTTTCTATATTGTACATATTCACGTCTTGTGATCCGGATTTCTTTTTTTTTTTTTTTTTCATATACCTAAGGAGTCTGATACTCATCTCAGTGCACATCATCCAGGTAAATAGCAAATAGCGCACAATATGTAAAATTAAGCGTAGGAGTGGTTCCATATTAATCATACAAGCCCACCGTGTCAACGACAAGGAAATTATTTATGTGGCGATTCGTGCCAATGCAGAGAGGAGACCAACTCTCATCTATGTTCGACCCAAACCCTCGCGGGAAAGCAAACAAACAACAGTAAATAAAATAAAAAAAAGAAGAATGAATAAAAAAGAAGAAAAGGAGAGGGGTTTTTATGCCTTTTTTTTAAGATAGGAAAAAAAAAAAGAACCGCTTCGAATGCAAAGGTCCGACAACTCCGATTCATCCAGAGGCTGTTTTAAATCAGTCTTTCCATGTAGAAATCAGCCAACTCCTCAACTTTCACGCTCCCTTTTACAGGTTCCCTGTTCTTTTTCCCTTGGTTTTTTTTTTTTTTTTTTTTTTTTTTTTTTTTTTTTTTTTTTTTTTTTTTTTTTTTTTTTTTTTTTTTTTTTTTTTTTTTTTTTTTTTTTTTTTTTTTTTTTTTTTTTTTTTTTTTTTTTTTTTTTTTTTTTTTTTTTTTTTTTTTTTTTTTTTTTTTTTTTTTTTTTTTTTTTTTTTTTTTTTTTTTTTTTTTTTTTTTTTTTTTTTTTTTTTTTTTTTTTTTTTTTTTTTTTTTTTTTTTTTTTTTTTTTTTTTTTTTTTTTTTTTTTTTTTTTTTTTTTTTTTTTTTTTTTTTTTTTTTTTTTTTTTTTTTTTTTTTTTTTTTTTTTTTTTTTTTTTTTTTTTTTTTTTTTTTTTTTTTTTTTTTTTTTTTTTTTTTTTTTTTTTTTTTTTTTTTTTTTTTTTTTTTTTTTTTTTTTTTTTTTTTTTTTTTTTTTTTTTTTTTTTTTTTTTTTTTTTTTTTTTTTTTTTTTTTTTTTTTTTTTTTTTTTTTTTTTTTTTTTTTTTTTTTTTTTTTTTTTTTTTTTTTTTTTTTTTTTTTTTTTTTTTTTTTTTTTTTTTTTTTTTTTTTTTTTTTTTTTTTTTTTTTTTTTTTTTTTTTTTTTTTTTTCTCTTTTTTTTTTTTTTTTTTTTTTTTTTTTTTTTTCATCTCCTTTGGCTTGATACTCTCTCTCACCAGACCCAATTTTGCATTAGGCAGGGTATTGTTAGCGAAGATTACCCATATCTAGGTTACCAATAGTATATCCATCAAACATAGATGTAGAGAGCTGTTCTCCGCTATTTGGTAAAAATTCTCCTATCATTTCCCAATTTACCGTAGAAACATCGAGATAGCCGCCGAGGAACTGGTTAAAGCCTGCCAAAGGCGGCTGTTGAGGCGTTACTGTTGCGGGGGACGTGATGGACGATCGGGAATCGTTGCTTGGTACCAAATCTCGAAGGCGACTAATGAAATCCGGAGTGTCGATGTGCTGACCAGCTTGAGCGTAGGCTGTCTCTCGAACTCTCCAGGCCTTAATCACGAGTTGAGCCTGAGCGACATGCTGCTTGATGGTCATATCGGAGAAGTCAGGATGATCTGCATAAATTCTGCGCATAACTTCCCAAGCGCGGTCGGCAAGACTCCCCATCGGACGATCGTGAAGCAGCCCCGTGAAGACGGCAAACACATCCAACTGAAAGTGCATACGCATGAACCACTGAAAACCAGCAGCGACCATCTGCTCATGTGCTTCTGTCTTATGCTCCATCATCATGATCAAAACCTTGAAAAAGTTGTCTTTGGTGCCAAATATCTCAGTTCCCCACTCTGGTTGCTCTTGCATCGGTACGAGCATCTCTGATAGTCTGTCGGTGAGCATGGGCCGGATGGCAATAGCGGCAGCATGGACATTGCCAGCCCTCACATCGATAATATTCTTTTCGAGTTCAAGCAGCCTCTCTTCTAACTCTTTGGCCTTTTTCCGAAATTTGTCAAAGATGGCGGCTGTATTGTTGTCCGGATCCGTGCTGTCATCGAGCGTCTGCCCTAGAATAGCAGCTTCAAAGGCACGAGAATCGTTTGAGCCATCCGTGTCGAGCTTGAATTGGAAAATTTCTTCAATAACCATCATAAAGGCCATTTCTGTAGGGCCAGTGCGCTCTACAACCGGTTCTGTTGAGCCAGGAAAGAGGTCGGCATCATTCAGGTTCAGGGGTTTCTTGGTGTCCCAGTTGGTAGCCCCCCATGACTGGCTTAGGCCGGATATCATGGCACATTTGGCATCAAGTAACATGATATGCCACCATATTCGTCTGCGCATCTCAGTTTCGAAGGGAGTTAAGTTGAGCTGCGAGCCATCTCGGTGATAGCCCATTTTCTGGGCTATTCGCATGATCACTCCGCTGATGACCCATTGAGCATGTCTATCATAGCGTCCTTCTAGGGAAAGCTAGCGAGTGTGTCAATAGCAAAACTCAGATTATATCAAATTAATAGGCGGAGAGGAGAGGAGAGGAGAGGAGAGGAGAGGAGAGAAGAGAAGAGAAGAGAAGAGAACATAGGGTTAAGAAATATCTGTGCTTTCTTTTGCTCGGTATGTTCGGCTTACCAGGTAGAGAATCACCGCCTGTAATGTGGTCATGTTGTAATTTTTGAGGAAACTGTACTTGATCAAAGCAGCTTTAGTACCAGTATTAAATCTTTGAATGGCGGTTTCGCGGCCCATGCCAATCGTCTGTACGCACTCGGCGGAAGACATAGACACGCTAGCCATGGCGAAGATGGAAAAAAGAAGGGCTTGGTAGTGCAACGGCATGGTGCTCATATTCGTAGCCGCTTCCATCACATACGGCTGCATGCTCGGGACATGGATGATTTTGCACAGAGGATTGACACGATCAAGATAGAGTTGCCAGAGGCGGAAGATGTGAATCGGGTCGGGTTGGAGATCTTCCAAATTCGTATTGAACATGTCAGCAGAAAGAATAAGGTCTGCATTATTGTCTGGAGTAAGTTCATCTGAGCCAAGGATACTAGAATCATCTGGATCATCCATCTCTACGATGTCTCGCATTTTCTGGAGCTATATCATTTGTTCATGTTAGTGCCTATTCCATAGCAGTAATTATAATACAGTAGCTTGCTCTTCACAACACAACCCTGGGACTTAGCTCGACCGCTGCAAGCATCATGCATGACACGCACCTCGTCGTAGACACTGGCCCAAATGTAACTGTCCATAAATCGAATGTTGCCATCCTCCTTGAACATAAGGGCGCCTGGTTTCCGTGATTGCGTCGAGTCGACACTGGCCGGTGTGGCGGCAACGGGGGCCTCGGATAGCGGCGCGTTTGCGTTGGAGGGCGTCACGGGCAACTGTGGTAATGGGCGCTGAGCAGAGACAGGGGCAGGTATCGGCACAGATCCGCTTGCATACTGCTTGAGTAGTTCCTCGCATCGTGCAAGACGTTCCTGAAGATCTTGGTTCGGCCGTCGGCGTTTGCGAGCTGGCGCCGGAGTGCTAGGGGTGCAGGTGACATTGGCCTGAGGTAGTGTGAGCTTTTTGCATATCAAGTATCAAAACCGATTGGAGAGCTATGATGGCCTATTCCCATATTGTTTCCGCTCCCTTCCCCCTTCCTTCCGCTCCCCCTTTCCCCTCCGCTCCCCTCCCCCTACAAAGCACATCTATAGTAAAAGAGAGCTTCGAGTCCAGGAACTAGAGAGCGGAGCGAGAGCAAAACGCATATGGATGATGAGGTCGCCTTGAAGCTACTACCAGTGGCTAAATTGGGGAGAAAGGTTCTTATCGCGCACCTTGATGCAGTTGGAACATGGTGAATTCCTATCGCATTTGATCTTGCGATGTTGGCACAGCACGCAGGCCAGTATTCTTGGCTGCCTGTGAGTTCCTGGAGAAGCGTTTGTCGACATATCCAAGTTGCGCCTGTGTTTTCACATGTCACCAGCGGGGAGAAACGTGGGGGTTTATGTAACAAAATGCGCCAGGCACAAAGAAGTAAGATGGTCTGTGTTTGTGATGACGCGTGAGTAGGAAAATAAAAAAAAAAATGATGAGAGCAGAATGCAAAAGAAGAATTGATGCTGTCTGAACCTGACGTTATTTGTGAGACAGGGGAGTCGGAGGTATGTAGTAGTAAGTAGTATGAAGCAGCAATAATTAAAGAAAGGATGATGCCTTCTATGAGAGAAAGAGAGAGAGAGAGAGAGTCGAGGTTATTGGAGGGGGGGGGGGGAAGGGGTGGCGGGGGGGGGGGGAAGCGATCGCCTAGAGCCAAGGGTCAAGACAGGACAAGGACATACACGAATGCCGGAGAGTTCTGCGTGTCCGGACAAGTCAGGGAACAAGGAACGGATGAAGTGGCCGCTTTCTCAGATACGCGTATTAGGGAAGGGTAGTGAAGGGCAATGGTGGAGATGTTGGGTCCGAGAAAATGAGCAGTCAGTGCGGAATTCCCGCGCTCTGCCAAATGCAAACAAGATGCAACTCTTCAATATCCGGAACAAAGAATGAGATAGAGAGGTGAAGATGTACTTCGTACCTACTAAGCAAGGCAAGGCAAGGCAAGGCAAGGTAGTAAGCAAGGCAAGGCAAGGTACGGAGTACTATAGGTAGTAAGCAAGGTACCTACCTACCCTCTACCTTATAATAGACGCTATTCTGCGGAGAAGAGCAGATGTTCAGCTCTTAATAATCCGCAAACCGCGGAACCCTTTTGCACCAGCCTTATTGGACAGAACTTCTCTCTCTATCTCTCTTCTTTTCTATGCGGTGCTTTCAGAGGAATTTCCGCACCCTTTTGAATCTGAATTGCGGAGAGAAAAAGGCGTCGTTGATTTTACTCCGTTTTGTTAATGCAGCAGCAATGAGATTGTCTGGTCAGGTCGAAAGCTTTAAAAGAGCTCAAAATGACTCCCCCGTATATCCGTTATTCCGGCGTCTTATACGTCAGATACGGAGTGGAGAGAGGAAGAGAGAGAGAGAGAGAGAGAGAGAAAGAGAGAGATTTATAACACAGCCCTGTCAGTTGGATGATAGAAAGCGGTAATATAATGTGTGTGTGTGTGTGTGTGTGTGCATGTGATCTTGTGCGTCTGTGTATGAGTGAGTGATAGCGAGACAGATCTCAGCGTGCGCATCCAACGATGATTATTTCTTTTCTTCCAGTAGTTCTTTGCTTGCCACAGCAATCAGGATGTTGTTGCTCCGTAGTTTACTCCGTTAAGACATTTAATCCCCAAGTGGCTCCAGAATTGTAAATCAAGGCTGGCGCTCTCGGTTATTGCTTTTAACGTTGAATGGACCGAGGCCGCGGAGAGGGAGAAAAAAAAAATTGTCACAGAAACTTGTTGCTTGTCGCTGGTTGGTCAGCTGCGAACTTGAAGAACGCAAGGGCCGGAAAAAGGGACAAGAGAAAAGGCTTGAAAGAAAGTATTTTCAGCCTGGCAAAGAAAGGTGAGATAAATAAATAAAGACTAACAACAAAGAATAAGAAGAATAAGGTTGAATAAGAAAGAAGATGCGTAAGGTTATCTTTATCAATTAGTAGTAGCTCCAAGAGAAGAAGAACTGCTTGTTTTTTAAAAGCCACCAAGCCAATAGGCAGTACTCCGTGCTTCGTACTATGATAACTATTATGGGGCACACGGTACTTGAAAAAATGAACAGATGTACGGAGCAGTACCTTAGGTTACTGCAGTAAGACATGCTTCCATGCGTCGTTTCCAACTATGGCTCCGTATTGCCCCGTACTATTCCGTATATACGGAGTACTCCATAACTGCCTAAGGTAACCTCCATGCTAATCGTTCTTTGAAACTCCGTACTCATTACAAAGGAACAACGGCAATGTGGAGCTTCTCTAGGCAAAACCTCTTTTCAATTTTCTATTTCATCTCGCCAGCTAAAGAAAAGAAAGGAATAGTAGAAGACAAAGTTTGAATCTCGTCTTTCGTCATTCAGCCGGCTTCGTCTTCACTATTTCTTCTTCGTCTTTCGTGACGTATCTTCTTCAATTCAGTCGAGAAACTATCAAAAACTTTGTGGAATCTCCAATAGCAAGGGGATTGATAACACCTGAGGCGTGGCAGTGCGAGCGGCTGAAGGCTTAGGCTGCGATATTGATGACTCAAGTTAGTCCTGGAATCCGCTCGCCGAGTTATTAAACGGCATACGATTTTAAAATGAGCGCATGCTAGTGCTAGACAACGACGACAAACGACAAACGACGACGACGACGACGACACAAGCTGTGGTTAATATCAAAAGTAGGCCGCGTATGAAGCTTGGCCTCTCTCCTTGCTCCAGGTATACGTGGCTGCCTCTAGATCGTTTCGAATACGCCCTCCAAAAAGGAATAGAGCAAAAAATAAAAAACATTGTCGGTTTCAATGATTGGATATGTGGTACAAGGACTCTCCTCTCTCCGTACAGAGTAGGCATCTCCAATAAGGCCTCCAATTAACCCCCCTTGCGGAGATGCTTGGCCGACCATGCCTTTGCTCACTCATTTCGTTTATGATACTGCATCGGAATCTTCAGGAGCCGGATTCAAAATTACAACTTCATAAAAAAAAATTAAAAAAAAATTTAAAAAAAAATAACAAGGCAGCCAAGTTAGTTAACGATGAACTCGCAGCCTCGCCTTCCGACTATTGACCTGGCGTGTGACCGAGTGATTCCTAGTTCACCAAGACTTTCTCTTTAGCGACCAGGACCATATTCCCGGGATCAGCAAAAGGATGACTCTTTCGCCGTCTTGGCGACCCAACCTTTGGTGGGATTTCCGATTGGCCTCTTCGTGTTTTAAAATCTCCAATTGCCTTTTACTAGCAGAAATAATTGGCTCGATACAACTTCGCTTTCCTCGCTTTGACGGGACAGCCACTCTTTTTCCCCCCCTCACAGAACGCCTCTCAGACAGCGGCGTCGCGCCGGCGTTGTTTCTTCAATCAACCACCGCCAATTGCCTCTTTTTAGTTCATTCAAGCCCAATACGTACTCAATAATAGAGAGGCGTTACTCATCAATTTGACTTGCTTGTATGGTGGGCACGCGGCTAATCGGTTCACTTGCATTCCGGGGTTCGGGTTTTTGACGTTGCCCGACAGTCGGATAAGCTCAGCCGAATCCGCATAAGAAGTCCGCACTTCAATACTACTGCCTGCGGAGGTTTAAATTTAAAATCTCAATCACCAGGCGTCAGCTTTCATAACTCTGGGGCCCATCCGGCTGACTGAGCCAAAGGAAGAGAAGTGACACACGATATGCAACCGGGTTCATGCTACTGCTACTGCTACTACTGCTGCTACTGCGTCATATACTTCTCTTACGCGTGATACTATCCTCTTCCCTACCGAGCATTGCATTGTTAATGCAAAACAAATCCAAACAGACGCGCCGGCTAATCGACAAGCCAAGTAAGAAAAGCTGCCAAGTGCCTGGAACTGGTATTCTACAAGTATGACGTCCCTGACAGCTAAAGTACTGTATGAAGCAATATCCCCAATAGGGAGATGCTGCCGAAATTACTTTGTGTCTTTTTTTAGTCTTCCAATATCCTCCGTACAAAGCACAGTACTCCTTACAAGTACGAGGTAACCGGCCTAGGATGATGTGATGACTCCTCGCTACCGGCTGTTATCCCTCCCCTCCCCTCCCCCTCCCTCCCCAGAGCCGGATGGATGAACATCATGGGTCATATGCTTTCTAGAACATTGCCATCACATGCTCGCAATACTCCGTACACAGTTGCAGTTTATTATTAGGATATTTGACCAGTCCCCATTTTATGTAAAACGCCTTGGCCGCGCTTATTTTATTCTCCGGCAAATAAATTTCAAAACACAGCTAGCTATCCATGTACCAGTTTTGAAACTTCCAATAGGGTAAGGATACTTACAGGACTTTGCAACTCCTACATATGACAAGACCAATACTAGCAATAAAACGTCCCAATTCACCACATACATCTACTATATATAAGAGCATTTGAATCGAAATCCCCGTTATCGAGTACATGAACAAGCAGAGAACAAATAAATCGCCTGCCTACGAAGCGCGTCCAAAAAAGTACACGCCGTACTTTGCACTGCGCCCTATGTCTGATCTTCCAAGTATGAAGTATGAAAGTATGATAACCATCTATCTATCCAGCCATTCACTGGATATGATGACCTTAAACCCAGTTTAAGCTTAAAAAGCCTGCTGCAGCTCATCCCTACAGCCCCCTATTATTACTCCCCATCACACGGCTTAGAATATAAGTTACTTATATGCACCTTTATATACGGAATACTTTCAGTGTGCTTTAGCCGAACGCAACTTTACAGTGAAATTAGCTTCTTCTGCTAGCAACTATATTGCTGCCTCCTTTGCGTCCTATTTCCCAAGATATCTTGATTGATCTGATATAACTCCCGACTTTCTACAATTCCAACCCTGTGGTGCAGATAAACCTATTTTTATTTATTTATTTATTTATTTATTTATTTAATTATTTATTTATTTATCTTTAAAAAAGGAGAATAAGAAAAGAAAGAAAATTTAAAGCCAGATTTCTCTCCTCTAGAAACCCCAACACCAACCAACGAGCGACAAACAAAACCCAACAGTCAGTCATGGCAACCTCCTTACAAAAACATCAAGCGGCCTCAGCCCAAGTCAAAATCCACACTAAGAACAAGGACACAAAATCAGGGGTATTGACTTGTTCTCATTTTTATTTTTATTTTCCCTCATTCTATCAAATTAAATTTAATACTTCTCGGTCCATCAATATAAATTTCTTTTTCCCTCCTAGTTCAAACGCTCACGCCGTGACCTCTCTCTCGAGCTTCCCGCCAACTAAACCATGGCCACAAACATCACGAGCCCTAGATATCCTCTCCCCCGCACATCATCCCAGCTTTTCCCCCTTCCCTGAAAACTTCTCGCTACGGTGGACGGTCATTCTGCATCAAAGTCGTCTTTTCAGCTCTCACCGTCGGTGGCGCCATCTTCAAAATGTCTCTCATTCCTGCTCTTCCTTTGTAAAAAGAACTTGTATTCCCGGAAATGGACCTGTTCGGTATCATCTTGGACGCTTCGCTCCCCTATACTAACAAAAACAACGCCAATACTCAAATTCCTTTCAGAATATCGTCGACATTGGTAGAAGCAAAAAGAAATAGTCCATTTCGTCAGAGAGTCTCGGTGCAGATATGAGGTCTTGATGTGGACCGTGGGCGTATCGTAGGGATGCTAAAGATGGATTAAATACAAGTATATAGGGAAGACGGTGTTTGGCGGCTCGAGGAGACGAAACAGGCGTATGCTTAGTTGAGGCGGACTGTATGCCAGGGGAAAGGTGTTGGTTAGAGTGGATAAAACGGTAATTTGACGCTGAGAATTGTGTTTTGTTTCAAACTGTTCTTCTTGACTCTTGCTTGTTTTTCCTACCCTAAATAATATACTAGTAATATCAAATCTGACATCTTCTTCTAATCATAAGCGTAACTCGTTATTCTACTATAGCTAACAATCTAATCATGCTATCATATCTCATGTCGCATCGCCCAAAGAACTGGCCATGCCAGGAGGCTGTAAATGCAGTTTATGCCAATGTACTCAAAGATGCAAATCTCCATCCTCTTCCCCTCTCTTCCCCCGGGCTCTCAAGTTAATACCTACCTCATGCCGCCAACATTCTCAAATGGATTTTCTCCCTCCTCCGCTGGTGGAGTAAAGTTCGGCGGTCGATAATCGTCGTGACTTATCCTGACTGACCTTCTCAGACTTGGGTCATGAAGGCTCACCCTAGAAACTGGAGCCACAGGTTGAGGGCTCTGACTTCTTCTAATTCTCTCATCATGTTCCGTGAGTAATGCAAGCCCATCTTCGCGTTGGCCAACCCGCATGTTCATCTCTTCCACCTCAATGCCTCCCGCATGACCCACTTCAAGATCTTCGGCTCTATTTTCGGCGTATTTCCTCAGAATCTCCTTCGAGTTGGCGTCTTTTTCTATACGTTGCATCAAATCTTGGTCCGTTGGCCAGTATACTCGTCGGACGGCCTGCACAATCAACTCCAGGATGATGGGAGTGACTATTCCAAGGAGCAATGTCGTCCACCAGGAAAGCCGATGCCCAAAGTTGTGAATAAACGAGTCTCGTACTATGATTGGACCAACTGTTTTTGGGTGGACGCCGGATAGAAGCAGATTCCAGGAGAACCACCCCATCATTTCTATAGCAAATCCAATAAGCGGGATCATGGTTTTACTATGGAATTCCAGCAACCTATATGACAAGTTTGGGTCAGTTTCAGCTCTCAAAGCTTCTTAGAAGGTAATTTTCTGGCGGACAAAAATAGCCTTAACTAAAAAAGGCAGAATTTGGGCACCCAACTTACAGCAACTTCACATTAATGAAAATCACGCCAACGCTGAAGCAAATCGTCCCCATCGCGTACAAGCCATTGTCTTCCGTGAACTGAATCTTACTAAAAGCCTCCAACATGAAGTAGAATGTAACAAAGCTCTCTGCAACGCCCATGGTCATCCATCCCAAGTACTGCAACAGGTTAAACCCCCTCCCCTGTTGTCCAAAGGTGTATAGCTCTGGAACAGACAGCAAGGTAGCGGGTTGCAAGTCCCTATCAAAAATACCTAGCAGAATTACAGGCAGGGAGGTAAATGCTCCATTGAAAAGTGTAAGACTCAACGATTCGTAGAGAGATGTGCCCGTATAACCGTTGAACCGTTGGAATTGCGCTTGCACAAGATAGAAGAAAGTCTCTTTCCAAAACGTAGCCAAGACGTACTTGCCCGTTCGGATATAATTCCATCGGCCGTGCACAAACAATAGTTTCTGAAGAAACCGAAACTGCGCGATTGAATAGTCGGCGATTCTCGCTGCTTGAAGGCCTTCGCGGCCAGAGATGCCAATGCCCACATGGGAAGCCTGAATCATGCCAATATCATTTGCGCCATCTCCGATAGCAAGAGTCATGCTGTTGGGAACAAATCGTCGAATAGACTTGACTAGGTTGGCTTTCTGAGAGGGAGATGCTCTGCAACAGATCACAGAGTCGACGCGTATGATGAGATCATAGAACAAGGCAGCGAGATCATCGTCAGCATCAACCACAGTTAAAGTCTGTCCATCCACAACCACGACTGAGTGAGGTACCATTCCTCGACCGACCTCAGTGAGAGTTGTCGTCAAGGCATCTTTCAGTTTCCCCTGGGTAGCGTCCAAGACATAAATCTCCGAAAACGATTTGCAGACCCGTGCTGAATGCCCGATGTTAATAGCAGTTTCTCTCTTGTCACCCGTGAGCATCCACACTTTGATGTTCGCACGTCGAAGCTTGTCAATAGTTTCCGGCACTCCTTCTTGAAGTTTATCTTCTATAGCCGTGGCACCAGCGAGCTCAAACTTCTCTTCGATCGTCTCTCCCGCTATTTCGATGCGTTGCTGGCGATCAACCAAGCTTGTCTCGGCCTCCCTGTACAAGGCTTTCCACTGCGTATAAGTTTCTTCGTCAATGTATCGATACGCATACAACAGTGTTCGCAATCCCTCCGCAGCGAAGTCGTCTACATGCTGGAAGCATCTTTCAAAAATCATTGCTTCATCGGCGGCCGCTAATTCTTCTATTCTTCCTCCATCATCTCGGCGATCCAATGATGGCATACGACCCAAGCTCTGTCTAGGATTCCGCAGCATGTCAGCAGAGGGTCGAGGAGATGACATCTCCTCCGTGTGCCGTCTATGGAGCCATGTAGCCATTTCTTCAGCTTGTGAGAACCGGTTGAGATCAGTAGAGCGCCTGCTAATACTTCTTCTCAGGCCTTCAATCCCACTGCTTGATACGCTTCGTGCTAAAGAAAAGCTATTGCGAGGTGTGTTCTTTCTCCCGATCTGAGTGCTCATGCGTTTAACTGCTTTATCCTGCTCAGCCGTTTTCCTTACACTTGCTCTCCGATTAACATCCTTGGCCTTGTCTGCAGCCACTTGGTTAAGCCTAAGACGCGACATTATCACATTATCTGCGCCTTTGCAAAAGACGCAAATTCGGCCGTCGGGCATTTTAATGATGATAGACATTCGCTTCCTTTTGCTGCTAAACTCGATCACGTCCAGCACTTGATATGTTTCCGTCTGCAGCATGCCATCTGTATCTTGCACTTGCAGTTTAATAGATTGAGTCGGTCGGTCGATCAGTATATAACCCAGGTCACGGGCTGCCTCAACAAGCGCCAACTCATCAGGGGATGCGGCTTGGTACTCGATATCTCCACCGTCGTTAATCTCGGGCAGGCACGTATGACATAGAGCAATGCAAAGCAAAAATTGCTTGGCTTTCCGGGAAAACACAGTATTGGGTTGTCGACGAATACAGTCAAGCAGTTCTTCAGTCTTCATGCTTAACGCTTCCTGTGGGATTCCCGATTCTTCCCATTGCCGACCGGAAGCGATACTTGGATGCCTCCTTTCATCGTGTAATTCATTCTCATCTTCTGTAGGTATCATTATCGGCTGCGTTGTCAGAACAGCCTGTTTACCCTTTGCCCTATTATTCTCGCTTGCAGAAGTATTCTTCGCCTTATCCATCTCATCCTTTGTCAAGTCCATGTCATGAAGGCAGACCACACCCGCAACACTCAATTTCCGAAAGCGCATCATATTTTCAGTCAAAGTTCCCGTCTTGTCCGAAAACACATGGCTGATTTGGCCAAGATTCTCCAGAATTGTCGTAGTATTGGCTATCATGGGAGTATCTGTGACGGGATCATACATGTCTACATCTTGTAACAAGAAAAGCTGCCCTATCTTGATAATCTCCAAACTGATATACAAGGACAAGGGTATCAATGTGTTGAACATGATCAGGAATCCGAAGAAAATTTGCTTAAAAGACACACTTGCATCATAGATGCCTTGTCGGAAAAGATAGAAGGATTCATCTTCTGTCCCATTTTTCCACTGGTAATATCCTATAGTCAATCCAATAGCGAGGGAGATGACGATTGAAATTTGAAAAAGAACCATCTTGTTAATTTTAGACTGCATGGCAGGTTTCTTAGCGTGCACATTCTTGTTTGCATTCATACGAATTTTGCATTCTTCTCCTGAGTTAATCACCAGTCCGATCGCCATTGTGGTATTTCGCAGTATAGAGCCTCGATAAACGACATTGTTCATTGATAGTGGTGTTGTTTCGCAGCCATCAATAGTGACTCTTCCAACATAATTGTATAGATCGAGATTGGGGTCCTCAGACACCACGGTAGCCTGAGTAGATCGGAGCCCATCTATCGTGCTGCATCGCTCTGCAAGAAGAGGGCAGGCTTGTTTGGCTTTGAGATTGGTTTCTCCGTCCAGTGCCATTGTCTCGATATAAGCAACACCGTTCGGTCCCGTCGCATGAAGCATGACCATGTCTGCAGGCACTGATTCGTCACGATGGAGACGAACTACATCTCCCACTTGGACATGCTGCCATTGCACGTTCATCCAGTCGTTGGTCTCATCTAAGCTCGCAAGAGCCCCTTCTTCAATGTCTTGCAGAATGATGTCCTCATCTTGTACTCCAAGCTGTTTTTTACTGCCCTTTCGTTTTCTCCTCAGCGCTCTCCTCCATGTCGACATCCGCGGCCTCTCTCTTCCTTTTCTTACTCCATGAGCTAAAACCCAGGCCATGCTGCGATTTTCAGATTTGTCGAGTTGGTATCGCCTATAGTCATCATAGCCTTCCTTGGCCATACTAAAAGCCACGAAGCCAGCGAGCGGAGCTATAGTAGTCCATCTTCCAACGGTACTCAAGCCAGGAATTGCCTGGAGGACACCCATCACAAGAAGGTAGAAATTTCCAAGCTTGCTAAACTGAAAAGCGAGCTGCATGGGAAAGAAATTGTAGACTGTATAACGGCTAGATCGAATGTAGTTGCTGATGTAGGGTTTATTAATTCGCCGCTCGTCTATTAGGCCACCAGGGTCGATGCCCGTCGGATTGAGAGGAATATGTCGGCCATCTTGAGACGGTAGAAGCGGTTTGCGACGAAGAATAGTCTCGATAACAATCTTCTGAAAGGAATTTTGAAAGAATGTTTTAGTGTGATCCGTCCACTCGAACCTAAGCATCCGGTTTCTCCGCTTCCCCTGCGCTGTCGTTGACTTGATTTCAGTACCAGCAGGACTCGATTTGGTGGGCAACAGCCTATCACTCAATGCTTTGTATCGAGCTCGAGCCGTGCTTCCTTCATAAGGACCTCGCCGTGCATCGGCATACTCATCGAATCGCATTCTCGGCGCTGATTCTGCCACCAAAGATGTCCTAGAGGCTGGAGGGAAAGATTGTACTATTGCAGGCTCTGTTTGCGGATGTCTGGGATCTGTGCTTATCGGAATTGTATTCGCAGCGGACAACAGGGCGTTCGATGCAATAACATCCTGACCTACTTCCTCCTCTTCCTCGCAGTCGTCGGCACCGTTGTGCTCATCATGGCGAAGTCGTGGCTGGTGCTGAGGAACGTTCATTATGTGACGTTAGTGCTGACGTTAGGCCCGTATCTAAGCCGTGAAATACAACCAAGACATAAGAAGTAAAGACATGCTGTATTAGACAGACAGATATCAGAATAAGAAAATCTTAAGAACAAGATAACAATCTGTGATAATATAAAGAGGGTGAGGAGAATGGAGAGACTAAGTCCATCATGAATAGCCCGTAGTCAGTGGCTGATTGTTGAAACAGAACATTGAGAGAACATTGGATGCTGACGAGAAAGCTGGGCCAATAAGGTACATACATACTCCGTATACAAGTACTAACCTGCTTGAAAGACGTCACGTCAGTACATTGAACGGAGTACACTTTACGTACTTCGTATTAGGTACAATATCGCTCTGTCATCGAGGCTACCATATATAAATGGCAGTCTAATCCAGCCATAGATTACGAGCCACGCTGCATGTAACGTGATTAGATTACGAGGCTTTATAAGGCATTGCTACCCATCATAGCAATACATTGACGAATGACTGTTTGCCGGAATGATTGTTAGATAAGCTTAAGCCTAATACTTTATATTTATATGTGCTACTTACTAACTTACTACTACTAGGTAGGTACTCCGTATAGTAGTTATATATAGCATCAATCTTAAACCTATAAGGCCCACACTAAACGGTCTAGCCTACTAAGCTACTACTTGTAAGTTGAACTACTACCAGCATCTCAATTTCTTTAACAGCGCCGGCACTACCTTAAAGTGAAAGTTTAATCTCATTTGAAATCATCGGCATATATGCACAGTGGGAAAATAACCTAAATACCTAGGTAGGCAGTACTTGGGTAGTATTTCTCTCAAACTCCTGATTTCTATCCCTAGCGAGGTAGTTGTAACTAATCATCCAGCCCAAACCATCAAATAGCTGTGGTTGGTCTCTTAAGATTATTATAGTTACACGCGAGTATTGCTTCTTCCTTTAAAACAAAGCAAATAGCTTCGACGAAACAGCCCAAACTTGGCTTGCTTGCCTAAAAAGGTATTCAGAATGTATTATGGATACAGCTTACTCGGATTCAGGTGTATGTATACTCTATAGTATGTATTCTTTCCAAACTATAAGACAAATTCAAAGTGGCGAGATTAATACAAAGTACTCAATGTCTAAACACAAAAGGCCAGCATGAAATGTTGAACATCAAAAAAGTACTATTGCAAGGCTCACTGTTGGCAATCATGAGATGCCATATTCCCTAGTAACGCTAAAGTTACCCAATAGTTAAAAAGTGCGACGCTTTTCTTCCTTGCCATCGACTTTGGAGGAGTTCATCATCTCCTCGCTTTTCACACAACTATACTTTGAATAGTCTCTCCGCCCCTAGACCTCTTACACTACGAACATACCATGTATCCCTTGTGCCTCTCGAAATTTTCCATTAAAATTCCCAACGATTTGATTTGGTTGCAGCCACCTGGGCTAGAAACCAATTGAAAACACGAAAATCACAAGACAAACACACAAAAAAAAAAAAAAAAAAAAAAAAAAAAAAAAAACTCCCCCAACTAATGATGTGCGCCAAAAGAAATATCAGGCTCCATAGGATGCGAGATGGCCACGCATTCCCCCAGGCGATTAAGCATCAGCTGGCCAATAAAGTGGAAAAAAGAGAAAAGAAGTAGAGTAGCAGATAATGGAGTAAATGGATGAGCTACATCCAAGAACTAGTTTCACCAAACAAACAAGAGATAAATGTGCGGGCGGTAGATAAAAGAAATGTGTCTGAGCAAAAAATCTCCACGCGCAAAACTAGCTCGTACGATCGCTGTACCGGACACGCATGACCGATGTTAAAGAAGGATACCGTCATGCAGATTCGTCATGGCCGCATTTGTGATGGCAGGTGGATAGGTCAAGCCAAAAGTTTTATGCCGCTGGTGGCAGCTAACACAAAAAAAAATATAAAAAAAATATAAAAAAAATTGCGAACAAGGCTGTTTTGGCATGATGAGTTCCAACATGTCTATTAAGAGACATGATGCAGTTTCCAGTGGCAGAGATTATCAAAGAACGCCCTTCCGCTGTGTGAATGATTCCAAAAAAAAACACCGAGTCCAAAAGAATCCAACAGCCAGAGATGTCATGATTCGCGCTTCAGATTATCGAGGCATAGACTGCATCCCCTCAGGTGACAGACTGGAAGGGTCAACGGCATCAAAATGAACTAGCTGATCCATGTCAATATCTCCCTGCGAGTGCTGCACATAGCTTCCAGGCGATTGTTCGTGCATTGGCATATTAATGGAGTGCTTAGAGTACATCTCATTCAGACTGCCGCTATCATCCGATACAGCACATGAACCGTCTTGCCCCATATACATTTCTGAGGAGCCAGGGCGGCCCATCATAGACATGGGCGGAGAGTGCTCAACGATGGATGGTTCGGTAGGACCATTAAAGGGAATTGGCGAGATAGCCGACGGCATATTTGCTTCAGCGCTCACCATTGGTGATAAAAACGCGTGGCCATATGGAGTGCTATAGTTTGATGGAGCTAGAGGACCAGTCTCGGGCCCAGGGGGGAAAAACCCTGGGCTAGGAGGAAACTCAGATGGCGAAGCAGTCGTTGCTGACATTGGATATTGCCGCATATCCAAGCCAAAGCCTGCTTGCGTATCAATCCTCAGACCATGACCCACGTTGGGTTGCTGCGGCACTGGGGCGTAGATGTTAGGATTGTGCTGAGAGGCCATGTCGCCAGGAGGCTGGATATAGAAGGATGGCATCGGTTGGTTCTGGAACATGGCAAAATCAACAGGCCCTGGAACAGAGCGGCTGCGCTGTCTCTTATGGCCCTGAGGTCGCATATTGACAGCAGAGTGCATTTGGGCCATGCCCCACTGTTGCTGTGCCATGCCCATTTGCGGTGCACCAAAGCTAGGCTGCGACGAGGGTCGAGCAGTTGGAGAGACGGGTGCTGAAGCAGAAACCGCGTGAGGATCAGCATATGGGTGAACTTGCCGAATACTATGAGGGTTGTGACGATTCATAAAAGATTCTAAAGAAACCAACTTGGCCAATTGATTGGCCAGCAACTTGGGATTACCTCCAAGGTGGTGAAGCAAGCACTGAGAAGCCTGTTGGTCCTCTGTAAAGTCACTGACATAATCAAAACCCGTGGTTGATGATGTCGCATCCATCATGAAGTAGGGAGGCTGGTTGAGCTCGATGAAGATGCCCGCTAGCTTGTTCATGTCGTTGTCTGCATTCTCCAACCAAATGTTCTTGATGTGTGAGAAAGGGTATTCGATTTTGTACCCAGCCTGCTCATTATTAATGTAATATGTCATGGTACATTTATCCGGTGAGTAAAAGATGATGAGGTCCATGGTGTTTTGTCCAACTCGTGTCCATTTGCCGATGCTTAGGGAGCGACAAGTGAGATGATGAATCACTATAAATGCCCTATTAGTACTGGCCGCTAAACACTCGCAAGGCGAATTATAATAAAGTAAAAAAATTGACGACCGGCCATATAGAAAACAATAAAATAAAAAAAGTAAAATACTTGACAACTTACAAACTTTTCCTTGCGCGCCTTGGTCTCCACCAAAGAGCAAGTTGCCGCCGCCAAATGGGAGTAGGCCGGTGCGACCCAAATAGCTGCCGGCAAACCCCTTGCCTGATTCCATTGCCTGCATTGCGAGATACTGTCGCATAGACTCAGGAATTGAATCAATGTCTTCGCCGGTCTCGAGACTCTTCTTAGCCAGCATCTTAATCTTGGCTCGTCTGCAACGGTGTAAGCCAATGGAACTCCATCAGATTATATATGAGGCGTTTTGATATACCTGTTCTGAAACCAGATCTGGACAGATCGCTCCGTCATGTTAATCTCCTCGGCTATCCTGTCACGGACACTAGCCGTTGGAGTTGGGTTTTTGTTGAATTCCATTTCCAGAGTAGTCAATTGATCTTGTGTAGCCCTCTGTCTCTTTTGATTCTTCTGCTGCTGCGTGAGAGTGCTTTTGCGCGGCGGGCGCCGAGAGGCATTAGACTGGCTAGAGCCATTGACACTGGTAGGAGAGGGAAGAGGCCTAGAAGAAGATCCAGGGGTACCATCTATGGAGGCTGTTGTGGAAGGGTGAATCATTGATCCAGTCGGGCTAGGAGCTGTTGGTGTGACCACCGTGGTAGTCAAAGCCAGCGGCTGCTCTATCTCCGTAGCCATGGCGAATAAGTACGCGTCAGGCTCGTATATCGTTCGTGATCGAGGGTCGATGGCGTGTTTGGGTAATTTTTTAAAAGAATATCAATTCTAGACTGCTGCTCTCAATCAAACGAGGTAAAGAAAGACAATTCTGTAACCCTCCTTGAGAAAATTTGGTTTCAAGACTTAGTAAGTTTAGGTGAATCGAGCGAGAAAAAGTGATGATGGGAGCTCGACGGGTTCGTATATGGTGTTGCTTTGATACTAGGCAAGGACAGGGAGTATAACCAAAAAAAGAAAACTGCGTCGAGTTCTAGAAGAAAAAGAATGTAGTCTGGTTCTAATACCCTTGCAAGGAACAAAGGCGATGTTCAATAGAAATGGGCGGAGTCTACCCAGCAAAAAGATTGACAGGCCTTAGGATATGAAGCCGAAAGAATGGAATGGTCCCGGAAAGAGTGACGGGAACCGAAATGGCCGAAGATTAAGAGAGTGACGTGAAGAAAGAAAACACACGAGGGAAAGGGAAGAAGAAAAAAAAGGAGGAAACAAAGGTCGCGAGGATGGTGATGGGGGAAGACGGAGGAGAGAAACGGGGGACGGGGGGGGCGTCGAGGAGGTAGTGGGAAGAAAAAAGGCGACCGGCGGTGGGATTGGGAGGGGGGGTCCCCCTGGCGGCCTGGGGGCAGAACTGAGCTCTGCCACTGGCCAGAGCCCGCTGCCAGTGGATGGGATGTGCGAGGAGCGAGGGGGGACAAAGCAAGCCAGCCGCCTTAGGCTCTGCAAGCTCTAGAGGCTTTCCAGGCAAACAAGTAACCAGATGCAGACTTGACAGCATACAGTACTACCCAGTACTTGAAGGTAAAGATACTTTAGAACCTTGCCTCGTCATTTTTTGCGATACAAGACCAAGTAAAGTACCTCTCCATACCTACTTTAGGCACTTACTACCAGGCAGGCATACAAGCAGCAACTGTAAATACTTGTATCGTGTTGTCCAGGCATTGATTAGAATACTTGTGCAAGCATAGCAAACCCAAGCAGAGAGTCATTGTCCCATACAGGTAAGGTACAGAGAGTTACGGAGTACACTATTGTACTTTACTTGTACAGGTATAGTCCCAGGCACCCTAGCGCCACCAGCGCCGCCTGGCACAGACCAACGGGCCCTGTATCCGCCGGTCGCAACGCCAATGGGCCACATGGTCAGAGCTTTTCCTGCTTAGGACCTCGAGCGGCCTCTAGTGGATGACAGGCCTTCGAAGAAGGGGTACAAGAGGGGAACAAGAACTACAAGGCCAGCCAACGTCTTCTTTTACGTTGTGCAGAGGTACTGCTTAGTACCTTTTCCATCCCGTTCTTCTAGTACAGTCAGTACTGATAGTGTCTTTCTCGCGAGACTCGACTGACTGACTTGTGCTTCAAACCCTGTCAACCTCTCAACCCTGTCTAGCCTAACATAAGTACGCACAATCCGGCACCAGTACTAAACTCATCCATCAGTTCTCAAAGGCATCAGTTTGCGCCAGCACTATCTACTCTAGACTCCCTTACTGTGGCCTGCTTGCTTGTACTTGTACTCGAGTATGTACAAACAAGTAAGGAACAGAGTAGCATTGGCTGCGGATGAGCCTCTCAAAAGGGACTCGACGACACGAGGGCCATGCAGGTACGCACTCCCTTGCCTCGCGCCTACATACTCCGTATAGGCGCATGCAAGTGTACACACTCTCTCTCTCTCTCTCATGCATCGCATCATGCTAAGAGGGTGCATACAAGTACGGAGTACAGTACTCCGCAGGTACGATTACGATGCTTCATACATTCGGTGGAGACTGTGCAACAACACCGTGCTGGAATACTCACGGTACACAAACCAATACTAGGCATGTACGGAGTACCTGGTAGCTGAGGTTCCTGTTGT
Organism: Trichoderma oligosporum; assembly: GCA_015266385.1. Lineage (NCBI taxonomy): Eukaryota > Fungi > Ascomycota > Sordariomycetes > Hypocreales > Hypocreaceae > Trichoderma > Trichoderma oligosporum. The sequence continues at coordinate 33,213 of JACBYL010001056.1, read as the reverse complement.
ATGCACAACGAGGGCTTCGTATGAAGTACATGCACAAGTACGGAGTACAAACAAGTGTGAAACTACTGCTAGGTACTATCCGCTTGCCCTCGTCAGCTTGGAATCTCTGGGCCTGGTCCCCGTCAAGGAAACGGCTTACCAGTATGAAGTGGCAGCAATTATTATCAAGTTGCGCCACATTGTCGGCTGTTTAAATACAAAGGCAAGACTCGGCTGTTCTTCAGACGTCTTATGGCGGCGACGACGTGCCCACAAGCCGAGCTCTGTGCTACTTATATTACCAATAGAAGTGCGAAGTTACTCGTACGAAACAGACGCAACATCTTCTATGCCCTTGCAGGAGGGCTCACTCTTATTTTCCCCTTTTCCCCTCTTGCTGCTCTTATTTAGTATGTCGATTGTGCCCACAATGCTCCGTACATGATTTGGTTGAGCGGGCGTCATTTATGAGAGCCACAAGAGACGCGGACTACTCCGTATCATTCGCATAAGATAACCCGCGGGCGCACGTTTACTGAAGGCAGATAGTATGGAGTAGAACAAGGCCGCTATGGTAGGTCTTATTCTAAAGCTCTCTCCATCTGACTAACTAGCTTTCGTGCGTTAAGCTCAAGCAGTTGCTCTCAACAAAAGCCAAAAGGAGAAAAGACAAGTATCGCAAGAGTACGTTGCTAATAACCTGGAGTTGCGTTATTCAATTACTTCTTACTCCATCTGGCGAGAGACATGGCCAAGTACATATTTGCAGTTTGGATACGGCGAATGTCCCGCCCTGCCGAGTTGCTCGTACAAAGTATGCCAAACACCACACACCTCGACGCCACCGTCAGGCCCGGTTGGCCGCTCGAGTCCATGCCATCAATCGAACGACAAACGCGACACGTATGGAGTACTTTGAACAAAGTACGTGTGCATGTGTGCGAAAATTTACTCGCACGTTGCGCCGGTTATGGCCCCAAGTCGATCTGACGTTCCACTGACCGGCCAAGTCCCCCTGTCCCTCTTCCCCTTTTGTGGCGGACAACGCCAAACTCTCACGCAACAAGCGCGTTGTTCCAAAGGGCGAGAATGCGTGCCTTCGGCGAGACAATGGACTGTCATTGTTGAGTGCAAAAGTATCAAAGTAACATAGCTAATTTGCTTATATGTCCTATGTCTATCTTATATCGTCAAAGTTTTTCGAAGCTACCGATGTTTTTCTTTTATGGCCATGGCGTCTCCTCCCTCTTTTCCGGCCTGTCAGATCCGCATATGCTTCGAATTTACTCCGCCTGATAGCGTCTGAATCAGCTACTATCGCTCGCACTCGTAGCACGACTAAGGGCACGGAGTACTAGTAACATACATAGCTTTTTTAGGCGGTCTAGCCCCCGGGATCGTCGTCTTTGAGCCTCGCTTGGCCCAAGGCCCCCACTGCTTAGACATTGACCAACTCTGAGGTGAACGGCAGAGCATACACTATTACTTGTACAAAAGTACAAGTAGTATCCAGCCAGCCAAGCGCCGAGGTAATCCAAGGCCACGATGCATGCTGTGTAAAGAAGTCACTGTCTAGTACAAGTAAGGTTCCGTGTCTTGCCCATGTATGGACATTTGCTGTGTACGAAGTAGTGGTAAGTAATCATGGGAGAATATTATTGGTATCCAAACCAACAATTGCTGTTATGAGGCACAAGCACGCACATACACCATATACACGGCGCTTGGCCAAGATGACTGACAGGAATTTGCTGTCACTAGCCTAGCATCGTAAGGTAGAGAGAGCTTAAGTATTACTCGTACTTTGTCCTAACGCTCTATCTCAGTTTCGTCCTGCGCATCTACGGCATCCTATCATCACATAGTTACTCAGTCCAACGCCCTACTTATACATACTTATCGGTATATACGGTAGGCCTGCCGTCTATTTCTCGATCTCGCACCCATCCACCGTCACCCATTCTCGGCACCTCGAGCTCGGTACGATTAGCAACGGCTGAGACAACGCACGGATAAGTCTCAGTTTTTTTACTCAGTTCGGTTTATACTAGTGCTAGAAGCGCAAACACTTGCTAGTACTAGTAGTACGAAGTACAACATAGTTACTCCGTATACACGGAATAGACAAATCTTAGTCCCAACCCCATATCGCACTTGGCGACCCTAACGCATGCATAGCGCGACTCGTACGTAAGTCTGTGCGAGAGCTTGTCGCTGTCACGCCCGCTGTGACTCGGGATTCAACACATCCAACCCTCATTTACTTGTACTTGTAGGTACGGAGTAAGCTATCAAGGATCTAACTAACATGGAAGGCCGTTCGAGCAGTGGGGTGACATCATTGGATCGTTGGTTGATGAAAGGCACATCACATCATCAGATGCTCTTTCTGGCTTCGATCTTGTTGCTAGTAGCACAACGTACTGTTAGGTGTTGAGAAGTGCTCCGTATAAACAACCACCCCGACGGCACGCGAACGCGATCCAATCCATGGCAGAATCACAGATCCGGCGATTCAAGCCATAACTGTATTGGTCCAAATTGTTTGAAGTACAGAATACAAGTATGCACTTTTGTACAATCTAGGAGGTTGAATGGGAAAAAGCGACACTGCCAGCCATGTTCCTGCATTAGATCCGTCGATGCCCCCCCCGGTCGATGCGGTCATGGAGCGGGTTCACATCCGGAAATACAGTGCGCCCCTTAAACCACATATATCTCGGTACTGTGTCGACCAAAAGCTCAAGCTCTAGTCTTACCGGCCGAGATGCCGGTCATTTGGGTAAAACCTCAAACGAAGTCCCACCCCTTTTTTGACACACATCCGCCGCTCGCTTGTCTCTCGCCGCCGATGATCGCGGCAGAATGGTATGGTATCAAATGCGGAAGCCGGAATGTCTGTCAAGTAATGGAGCACCAGCCAGTGTCTCCTATTGCCAGTCAAAGTTGTGGTGGCTTCTTTTTTTTTTTTTTTTACATATATTTGTACAAGAATTGTACAAGGGGTAACCACAAGTACACTCCGTTCTGAGAGCAACAGCCAATGCCACCAACATGCTACTTTACTCCGAGCAAAGGGTACATGTACGAATGCTACAGGTATGTACTGTAGCACGGCATCAATAGCACCATCTCTCCTAGTCTCTGTGAGAGATGACGAAGCTCAACAGCAGGGCCGCCGAAAAGCGCCGCCGAAAATACGGCCAGAGTCGTATGGATGACCCTCTCCTTATCGTCAGAGGCCTGCAGTCGAGGGAACTAATCGTAGATTATGTCGAGTATACTTTGCCACTTTGCCACTGCAGCCAGATACGATGGACCACGATTTGCCTACATACAAGGTACACAGCCAGCGTACGGGAGAAGATGGTATACAGTACGCAGCATATTTGATCCGAACACAGTGCAATGCAACAAACTGCCCCCAACGGTGTCGGAGATGCTCAAGAAGCTCCACAGCCTCCTTACCCCTGACTAGGACCGACCAGGGTTCTGCTACCCTGTTGCTTGGCGTTGCTCAGCGTCAACTACAGCCAACCAGGAACCGGGAGACGCTCTACCAACAGCCACATGCCACCCGCCTTGACTCGTACTAAACCCAAAGAATCATAGGGAGAGATCGTAGCATCGAGCAAGGCGACATGCTCATGCACATGCACACGCATGCAAGTGCAAGCGCAAGTGTTGTCCCTTTGAAGGAGAAGAGCTCGACGCGGCTGAAGCTCCATTATTCCCTAATACCCGGCCTATCTCATTCTGAGAGTCTTTTCCTTTCTCCGATCGATCCTTCACACCCGCGGCTTTCCATCTTCTCCACATAATCCCAGCCCGTCTCCTCCCTTACAAGCACACGATTGTCTTGCGGCATGTTGGGGGGAGGGGAGGGGAGGGGGTTTCTAGAGATGAAACCTCGCCGACGGCTTTGACTTTCCAAGTGTCTCTAATCGCATGCTAGGATGAATCCGAATAAACATCATCTTGTAGCAAAATTCATCAACAAGGTCAGGGAATCAATAACATCAAAGACGCCAATTTAATAGGATCAATCTTATCTCTCTTGGCTTTTGGCAACAGGGCAGGGCAACAGCTTCACCATCATTGTCAAATTCTCGTAGTAGGAGCACATGCTCCGTAACTGCAGCTGGTCTTGAAGGCTTTGGTTTGCAAACAGACATTTTGTGTCGGAAGCCGTTGACGAAGCCCCGGTTCCCTTGCGCAACAGTCGCAATGTGCTGACCAGTCTAACCAACCAAGGTTCTCCATGTTTAGGATGAGGGAAAACCCGCCAAAGGGCGTGAAGGCGATGAGACTGGTTATTCGCCACTTTCTACCGAGTAGTTTCTAGTCGTTCGCCTTCCAAGATGCCTAACCCGTACCAAGGTATTTCGTACTTAGTGCTCAGGTTTATGCCCCAATTTCAACCACCTTTGTTTCTATCACTAAATAATATCTTGAGTGATATGATAATATCAAAGGCCCTCCCCCCCTTTTTTTTTTCGACTGAATACTACCAAATCCCTCGTCTATTAGCTTTCACCTTGGCTCAGCCTGCTCCTTGATCTAAAAAAAGAAAAGGTCGAGTTACATGACTGAACTGAGAACAATCGGGTTAGGACATCAGCACTTATATGTGGTGGAGTCGAATCGGACCAATTTTGGTATAGGAAGGATTTTACCTCTACGAGTATATCAACCACCAACCCGGTCACAGTTTACACTCTCATAAGTCTACGGAGTACATAGTATTACAGCTTGAACACTTTAGCAAACATCAAGAAAAAAAAAAAAAGAGCCAGCATCTGTCCAGTATGCAGAGTGGGAAAAGAAATCCATTGAACTCGCTTTAACCTATATAGTTTCATACATACAGAGTACTCTACTCCTTATCTACTTTTTTGTTTCTTTATATTCTCCCTCTTTTTCTTTTTTTGCTGCGTCCATCTAGAAGTACCTACCTCCAAATGCAATACATGTTGCGTGTCTCACTTCAACCAAACTATTACAAACTAAACTCAGAGAGAGCGTCAGACTTACTCTACTTCTTTTCGACATGTAAATACGCATGATTTTTACCACAAAAACTCTAGCTTTTTTTATTTTTATTTTTATTTTTATTTTTTTTTCTTCCCTGGGATTGAGAGACTTGGCTCATAATCCGTAAGACACCCGTCAATACAGCAAAAAGCAAATTTACATCACAAGCTCGAATTCCAAGTCTCAGGCCAACCAACCCTAGAGTTTTCCAACGTCAGTCAAGACATGCTTACGGGGTGTATATATATATCAAGTTTACTACTACTACTGAGGTACGCATAACAACTCCGTGATAAATACAGCAGCTGCCTGTCTCACTTATCGCCCTTTAGCATAATGGATGATGCATAATGGCAGTCCCTTGCAGCCTGCTGTAGTTGTTACTACTAGATGCTTACATGACGGAGCATAAAGTGCGGAATATAGTAAGCCATATATTAATAGGACTCCCAAGAGAGAATAGAGTAAGTGAAACGTAAGACCGATGAGATCTGACAACCATGCAATACGAAACATGAAACGGCCGGCCCGGTACATCTCAAACGACAGGCTCTACTCTGTAAGATACAAAATCATAAAACATCGCATGTATATATGGCGCACCTATTCTGTACGTAAGACAGGGACCCCAACGGCCGCCACGGTCAGTTCAATGTGAAAAGGTAGCTTGAGATAATGGGGCTGGAAAAACATGAATGATTAAATGAAACTCTTTTTTTGGCCTTGCAAACCACAAATGTAATCAATTAGTTCAATATCAAAGCTCTCGCATCACCTCTTCCACAGCCCTGGCTGCTAACCGCTTCCTCTGTGCCTCGCTCATGCCCTCTCCCATCTCCCTAGCCGCTTGAAGCTTTCTCATCATTTTTTCTACTTTAGCAATATCATCCTCATCAAGGTCACGATCCTCCGCTTCGTCATCTCCATTATCACCAGCGGAGCCACCTGTGGCAATCTCAGTTGCCTTGGATTTATCTAGCTCAGTCGGGGGAGCGGGCGCTTTTGCTTTGTCTGGAGAAGTAATATTATCAGCATCGCTACTATCGAGGCGACTTGATTCCCATATCGCCTGTCGTAGCCCCTCGAAATCAGAACGGTCAACACCAAAGTCCAAGCTCTCTGGATCAAAGTCATCTGCACCGTCAGATTCATCATCGTGCATCTCCCCAAAGTCAGAGAGTGGCCCATCGCCCAACTGCTCCCAGTCGTTTGACTCGAGAGCTTCCCTGACGCGAGGAATGCCTGTTTTTTCTGTTTTCATTTATCCAGATATTTGCCAAATTAGTAAAAATGAATCCATCAGCGGGCCGTGATCAAATTTAACAACAAGATGGGGTTGGGCAGGGGGAAAGTATGGAGGGAGATATTCTTGCGCCATCATACCTCCAAATTCATTCTTGTCTTGCTGTGAGCCCTTGAGCTGTACGAACTCCAGACCGGCTTCTGAGCACAAATCATCCCATTCACTAGCCTCACCCTCACCGATGCCAATAGCTAGCCTAACTCCATCCCACTCCCATCCACCAAGACCTTTCTGAACGACGCTGCCAAAATGCTGAATGAGGCTAGGGACGTCGTCATCAGCAGTTAAAGCGGCAGGTTTGTCACTAGGTATGGCAAAAACGAGCACAATACCACCTAGAACAGCAAGAACCTCACGAGCCTCCTCAGTTAGAAAAGATGAAGCCCATTCTGATGGAGATGCGATGAGATCCAGCCAAATGGGTACAATGGCTTTGTAATATGAGGTTTTGAGCTCAAGATCATGTGTCGTGCCCGCCAGTGAGGCTGATGCAGATTCTGGTGCTGAGCCTGTGAGATCTGAAGAAATTATAATCAGCTCAGTGAGCAACGCAATCCATATTAATTGAAAAGAGAGAAAATGTTTAAGAGAAGGAGGGTTCGTAGTCATTGTAAGGAATTATTATTCAGAGCAATCGTAATGAAGACTTCAACTCAGCTCTCATGGCAGCTAACAGATGAAATCACCTCACATCAATCAATACATTATCCAACAACAAAATACTTGCCTTACCTTTGATTACACGACTCAGATGCTGCGCCGACCCTTCCAGACTCACAGCTAAAATCCTCCTCGGATTAGAAATATCCATATCCATCTCAGTAGAAGTATGTGCGTCCAAGCTTCTATCTCGTCTTTGTAATAAAATATAGGTTTAGCACAATCATATATTAGAAATCAGTCCAACTGAAGGTAATGATCAATTGTAGGTTGTTGTGATTGATATAAATGGCTTCAGTGAGAAGATGCGTAATAGAAGATGCATATGTGATGCTTAGTGATGGTATGTCAGCTACGTTTAAGCAGAGCCAGAATGGATTACAGTTGGTGGGGCTGATGATTAGAGGGAGGGGCGCAAGAATACAAAGTACTTGGAGGGGTTTCTCTTCACAATGAACTTATACAAAGTACAAAGCAATATGAATTCATTCACCTACAGTGAAAAGGCATGTAGATATGTTGAAAACGTATAAAAGGATAGAGACTAAAGAAAAATAGATTGCATCATGGCTTAATTTATTCATGCCAATTATATTGCTAATAAGGAAATAGATATGTCAAAGTTCGTACATAGGAATACATCAACATCCGCTTTATCAGTGAAAAACACCACATACCACATACCATATACCCTTACCCTATATTTCCAGTTTTCCTGGAAGCGAAATCGCGGCAACAAGCCATCTCCAAAGTGTTAACCCTGGTAACCAACATGTGTATCTCTGATTCATCAGAGTTTATGTTGTCATCTTTTCTTCTTTGCAAAACGCTGACCGTACCAGGTCAACCTCTATCAACCTCTTCCGAATCTAAAGCGTCGGGGGTGGTTGCCATCACTGTCGCCTCCCCATCCAAATGATCTGTTCACTACACCCATGGCCTCGACACCAGCTTGCACCATGCCTGCGAAGCCACCAGCTTGATCGGCTGGCTGATCGGCTCTCTCCACGTCTCCCTGATCGAGATGCCCTTTTCTGCGTTCCAACACGGCTTTCTGAACGGCTCTCGCCCACATATGATACCACTGTGCCTCGCTCATGGACGCATATCGGCGTTCTACGCAGCCCGTCCCGTCCGGCTCATCGCGGCTCATGGACCACTCAGCATAAACCGTTTCCCAGCGCTTGGTGCGGAAGAATAGGTATGGCCAAGCAAAAAGAAACATGAGGGTCAGCATAAATATGACTTCGATCCATTTAGTCAGACGCATCCGATTTGTACGACAGGCATTGTAAATTTCCACGCGCGAGTTCCGCACTGGAAAAGTGACACTGGTGTGGCCACGGTAGTTAGTATCACGGACCAGGCGCTCCAAGTGCTTCTTTAAGTAGTCCCAATCCCAACCGACAACGCGACGCTCAAAGGCTATGCTTTTGAGGCCAGCACGGCTGGCGCAGAAACGGTGACACCATTCTTCAACAGAAGGCTCGCCGCATTCAATGGAATTGCCGCTGCCTCCAAAGCCAGGTGCACGAGTGGCAAAGACAGTGCCGCGGCGGACTTTTTCCAAGTTGCTAACACTGCGAAGTTGTCGCCAAGCACCGTTTGTAGGGTCCTGGATGTTGACGTAGAGCAGATGGGTGAGCTCAATCTCAATATCAAAATCAACAACTTGGACCAGCTCGGTCTTATTATCCGACTTCCGGCGTGTCTCGGTATGCGTGCCGCGAATCTGTACAAATGGCCGGGGAGGCAACTGGGACAGGTTGATGAGAGCGTCGTTGAGGTATTTGGCGTCAGAGTCTAGGCGTGAGTCCATGTAGTAGACGGTGTCTGAGCGAGCATCACGCTTAAAAGGTTCAATGGTTAAGCCTCCAGCAGCAGGGCCAGTGGTGGGAGCAAGAGGGTCGATGAAGGGGATGGCATCGTTCTCGTGCTCGTCGTAAAGAGGAGGGAGGTCATCGGTAGCGAGCTCGGTAGGATCGTCGTCGAAGTAGGTTTGGCGGTGATTGCTGAGGTTTGCGGCGGAAAAGGTGGCCGAAGTTGGGTTGAGGGAGATGGCGCCTGCACCCTCGGTCAAGGGAGACACAGGACCGCCGAATGGAGACGGAGGAGGGAGAAAATCCGAGTCTTTACCCATGGCTTGTGGATGTGAAGGAGGAGAAGAGGAAGATGATGGAAGTAAGAAACAAAAAGAAAGAAAGAAAAAAAGATGTGATGGTGTTGAAGAGGCAAGTAAATAGAAGTTCAGTGAGGCTTAGCCAAAATCGGTGAGGAGGGCAGCTGACGCGGGTGGCCCAGCTCTTTCCCTCTTCAACGCTGACGCTCCTCTCTCAAGGCAGTTGATTTTATCTTATCTCGGATAAGGATCTTTTCAACCTTTCAACTCACTGAGCTGGTGAGTGTTGACATTCACGACAAGAGAGAATAATATTGGACGACGTCCTTCAGTGTAGGTTTAGCATTGAAACTATTTTTTTCTTCCTCCTAGGCTGCCTCCGGGGCAGACACATCACCGGGGGCCCAATATGGGGGACCAAGCAGGTACCTTGAGTGGTGAAGATGCTAGGAGTGCGTTAGGTTTGCTAATGTCTTTATACGAAGAGACTAACAATACTCCAACTTAACGGGACATTGCGGCTGAACGGCACTAAAACTACAGGCTATTCTGGCCCTTTGCAACGCTTACGAGTACGTCGCCATCGTCCGTTTCTCCACCCATTCGTGGTAAGTTTCCGCTTCTGGCAATGGCCGACTTTTGTATTGTAACCATCTCGAGACGAGCCAAATATGAAATGCGACGAGACAGCCAAGACCAACTTTTGAAACGTCGACTTATGTAAGGGGGCGTCAGTCTGTTGCAGGATATCGGGGTATAAGGGCGGCACGAGAAATCAAAGAAACACGGATTCCATCTACGAAGCATGGGAGCAAGCAATGGGCTGATATTTGACTTATTCTCCCCCCCTCCCTCCCCTCTTCGATGAGCGATTAGCGGGACAAACTCAAGATTCAAAAGCAGGCTTATGGATAAATATCGGCCTCTTACTTGTAACCTTCTCTTACACACTGGATTCGTTGCTATTGGACAGCATTAAGCTCAAATTCCCCACCACCATGGTCACTTCACCATCCCCTTCTTGGATCGGAGCTTCAACCAACAACAACATTTACAATTATGAGACTGCCCAATAGCCACTATTTGCCGCTGAAGATGTATTTGCGCTATTCCTGGACCTGATCTACCACGGCCATTGGCTCATGATATACGGAGCACATAAAGTGTCTCTTCTTTTATCACTTATGATTTTGGCGCGCGCCAGCGGCAAACTCCACTAAGCAGCAAGGCAGCATCACGATAGCACGGGTTACTCTTATCTATTTAGATCTCGTACTCGTCAATATTTTGTAGAATCGTATCCTGATTTATCGCTGCGAATACTTCGTATAACTCAACCTTTACACTTGCCAGACGAGATGGATCCTCTTAGCATATCGTCTGGGGTGCTCGCGCTTCTCACAGGCGCCATTCAGGCTAGCAAGTCGCTGCATGAGACCATACAGTCCTTTCGAAACTACGAGCGGACGATTCGGGACCTCCGGTCTGAGCTTGAGTCTCTCATACAAGTCCTTGAGTCTCTCAAAAGCGTCGTTACTGAGGAGGGCACCATCGTCTCCATGCTGAAGCTCCCAGTCTTGTGTTGTCACCAGACTTGTCAAGAATTCAATACTATCATCATAAAATGCACCAAGCATTCATCGGGTGGCTCACGAACAAGCTTCAGAGATTGGGCCCAAATTAGATACATGGGTGGTGATATAAGAGATTTCAAAGACATGCTCGCTGGCTACAAAGCTACCATTGCCGTTGCCCTCGGAAGCCTCAATATGTTAGTGCTTCTTTTTCTTTTTCGTTTTCTTTTCCCTTTTTTTTTTTTTTTTTTCATTTTCATACCTCGCCTCATAATAAGATTCTTGTCGGAAGCGCTCACATGACTTCTTCTGCTTCTTCTTCTTCTGGAGTCTCATTTTCTTTGTCTCAATTTTCAATTATAATCATACTAAGCACTATCCAACAGGCGCAATGTACAAGTCACCCGCGACGCTCTGGACCAGTATAATGAAATGATCCGGGAAACGACTGCCGATCTTGAAGCCCACCTCCGGGACATTGATGAGAAATTAGACACAATTGCGAGCCATCCGCGCCACGATACCGACACGGCAGCCAACGAGAATGTAAAGCGCATGGAAGAGGAAAAACAGAGCGCCCAGCAATGCCTCCTCATCTGTGAGAGCGCAAGGTCTCATCTACAAATCTTAGAAGAGACTTTTCAACCTCAAGACGCCCGGACAGATCAATCTCGAGCCCAAACGGCTGCGGCGCTCAGCGAAGCTAGAGATCGCATGGTTCGCATGATTACCGACCTGCAGAAGCGGCTAGTTGCCCTCTCAGAGAAGTCTCCAGCCAGCACAGAGGTGTCACTACGGCCGAACCAGGGAGAAGACGACCGACTTCGGCTCCTCCAAGAAATCGACATAGCCAAGCAATGTCTCGAAGTCTGCAACATAGCCGCTGATCAAGCCTCTCGCCAAAGAGTCCACGTCTTCGGCGACGTTGGCGCCGAGGATAACAGCCAACAGATCATCGTATCGACTGTCGGCGATCTCCTCAACGCTAGAAACATCAAGGCTGGAAACTGGTCCACACAATGGCTAGGATCAATGACAGATGCCTCTCTGCAGCAGCTCTCTATCGATCGCGCAGCCGTATACTCATCCAACCCAAAGGAGAATGACCCGACCTTTGGTGGCAAGTACGGACTAGGATACAAGTTGAATGAGAAGGGCAGACAGTCGCCTTCAAGTATAAAGAATATCGCCGGCGCCTCGCAGCACAAGTAAATAGGGTAGAAGAAGCCAGAGCATTGGGATACAGCTGTTATAATATGTTGGATATGATATGATATGATATGATATGATTTGAGACGATTGATACCAGAGAAGCGTCGTTTGTTGGAGTAATTATACATAAATATATAAAATATATACATACATACATATATGCATACATACATACATACATACCTATGAAAAAAATCGCTTGAATAATAACTTCGTATAGGGCTGTGATGCCGTTATCAACTTTTTGCATTTCCACTACTAATAAGTGCCTACAAAATAATCTTTCAACCTCTCTTATTTATTATCTTATACATATAAGACGTGCACGACCAGCCTGGCGTTTATAAATCGTCAGTATATGTTTATATGAGAAATGTTTTACTATTCATAGACACAATATTCAAAGTTCCAACAATACATCTATCTATGTACTACTAGGAGCTAAGAATGAATAAATACTGATCATGCTCATACTTCATATTTTTTTTGTTGTATCTCTCTTCCCTCTTCCGTCTTATTCTCCTCAAATGTATCCTAAAAAAGAAGAATCAAGAGCTCAACGAGAATCCAATTTCTCAGCAGACTTTTTTTGCTGCTCTAGGGGACCCTTTAGTTTTTGCCACTCTCCCTTGCCCCCCTTGGAGTATCTTTCTATGGATGTGTGTGTCAATGCTGCATATACAGACCCAAAATATATACTCCTACCAGGTGATGAAGGAAGGGTTTTTTTCTTTCTTTCTTTCTTTCTTTTATTCAAGGCAATGAAAAATATTTCTCTCCTCCTTTTCTTTTTATGCGCATTCACGGCTCGACATCAAGCAGTTGGCCCTCATCCCACTTCACCTTCGCTGCTTTGAACAAGATATCCATATCACCGCTCATATCACACATGCTTCTGAATGTTCCGTCTTTTCGGTTGATTAATTTCCACGGGTGGTCATATTCGACTACCTCGCCCTTGTCTAGTACCAGTACCTTATCATAATCCACAATGGTCTGGAGACGATGCGCAATTGTAATGACGGTTCCGGTAAGCTCTCGGATGGTCTCTTGAATTTTCGAGTCTGTATTGTAATCAATTGAGGCTGTGGCCTCGTCCATGACCAAAACGGTTGGCTTCTTCAGCATTGCTCGTGCCAGACACAGTAGCTGCCGTTGACCCTGAGAGAGATTGGATCCGGATTCGGCAATAGGGGATAAAAGATCGAGGAAGATGTTCTTGTTTGTCGCAATCGAAGCCGTCCGAGAACCGGATGCGCTGTCTGCGTTGTCCCCTTCGTAAGTGACCTGAATGGCAGGCGTTGTAGGCGTAGTTGGCTCATCGTGTCCGATCAACTGCACGCGTTTCAAAGCCTCAAATACTTGTTCATCCGTATACTGATCAAAGGGATCAAGATTGGTTCGAATAGTGCCCGTGAAGAGCGTGGGGTCCTGTGGCACAATAGTGATGTTTTCTCGTAGATCCTGGAGACCAATCTTGCTGATATCAATGCCATCGATAACGATGCTTCCTGAATCAGCCTCGAGGGCACGGAAGATGGCCAGTGTCAACGAACTCTTGCCTGCACCGGTTCGGCCTACGATGCCAACTTTCTCTCGAGGGTTGATTTTGAGTGAGATACCTCTGAGAACCGGGTCCAGTTCGGCACGGTAGCGAGTAGAGTAGTTAGCAAACTCAACACCGCCCTTTTCGGGCCAGCTCGGCGGTGGACGGCTATCATCGATGATCGCGTCCGCTTCTTGCTCAACATCTAGATATTCCTTGACACGCTCCATGGAGTTCATGTTTTGTTCGTTCATACCATACTGGCGTACCAGCCACAAAACATTCTCCGTAAAGTTCATCGCATAGCTCAGTGAGATACCAGCCGCACCGGCATCAATCTTGCCTAGATTGAGAATAATGAAGACACCGGCGAAGAAGGAGACGAAGTTACCAAGCAAATCGGCTCGGAATGCAAGCCATCTGTTACAAGCCCACAAATAGATGAAAGGCCGACTCTGCGTGTTAATTTTGGCCAAGTTGTCGCGGATGAAACGGCGCTCATCTCCGTAGGCTCTAATAGTTGTCATACCACTAAGAGTCTCACCAAACTGCTGGAAGAGCGGACTGCGTTGTACGGATTCCAGGCGTTTGAGATCACGAGACGCACGTAGATAGAAAGCGGCGACGGCGTAGAAAAGGACAGCGATGAAGAGAGCAGCAATGAGAAACCCAGGAGTGATGACTGCAATCAGTGTGACGGTCACGATGAGAGAGAGAGCGCAAGTCATCACGCCAATGGCCGTAGGTGCGATATCCTGGTCCACAGCCTCCAGATCTTTGCTAAAGCGGTTCATCAGCTGGCCTAAGGGTGTAACATCAAAGAACTTGAACTTGGCCCGGGTCACGGAGGTGATGAGACGATCGTGAATTCGTCTCGAAGCAGTCAAGGAGCCGAAAAAGATCCAAACGTCTCGGATTAGGGCGGCCAGAGCGCCGAACGCACCAATGATCGCAAGTCCAGTCAGATAGTAGGCAACATTGACTTGTGTGTTTGCAGTGACTCCAAGCACTTTCTGGCTGTCCAATACATGTGAGCTTGGCTCGACCACTGGCGGGTGCACATTGCCTAGGTTGGCGATACTGGCCCATGAACCCTTGGCAAAGGCTCCGGTGCCGTAAGTAGATGATAGGGTGCTATATGAGATATTGGCACTCTCCTCTTCAATATACTGATTGGCCCATTCCCTGACCCAAATATTTGTTGCAACCGTTGAAAGCTGTTGCATGCCAAAGACCATGAAAGCGACAACCCAAAACCACCAAGGCCCCATAGACCCGAGATAGATCCTTAAAACAGACCATTTAACGGATCCAGTGGCCTTGGTCTCTTCTGGTGGACCTTTGGACTGTTCTTTCTTCTTATCTTTCTTGTCTACGCCATCGGATGCGTCACCGTTGCTGTTAACCATAGTCTCCGCATCGCCGACACTTGAAGGTACACGAGATGGGATACGAGACGCATTGTTTGAAGCAGGTCGGGAGCGTTGAATTTCCTCTCCAAGTTTACCGGATGCGATAACCTCTTGAGCAGATCCTTGGGCAGCAACTCTTCCGTTATCCAGTAAGACGACATAGTCAGATGATGGTACACAAAGCTGAATGTTGTGGGTGACGAGGATGCAAGTACGACCCTTCATCAAAGGACCGTTGATACAGTTGGTGAAAATCCATTGAGCCGTATGCGAATCAACAGCGCTGAGACAGTCATCCAAGAGAATATGAGCCGAATTTGAATAGAGGGCGCGAGCCAAGGAGATGCGCTGTTTCTGACCGCCAGAGAGTGTGATACCTTTCTCACCAACCAATGTTTGATCACCGTGGTCCAGAATTTCAAGGTCTCGTTCAAGAGCACAGGCGACAATAACATTTTTGTATCTCTGTTCATCAAAGGGTGCTGCAAAAATAATATTGTCTTTAATATTGGCGTTGACGAGCCAGGCGGCTTGAGCGACATAAGCAACCGTGTCGGCAAGCCCAGTCTCCGGGTTGGGGCGGACATCTTCTCGGCTCCGACCGCCAGGGCAGTAAATCTTGCCATCCATGAGTGTCATCTCACCGAGAAGTCCCATGAGCATAGACGTCTTGCCAGAGCCGGTGGGGCCGGCGATAATATTAAGCTTGCCAATTTGAAAATCTACGTCAAGATCCAGCAGTCGGAACGCTCTAGAGCCATCTTCAGCCACGCTGTTTTTGGAGCCCCAGATAAGAGTCGCGTCCCTAAAGCCAATGCGTTTCTTGCCATTTTCGTCCACGTTATCCAACCCGAGTTGTTCGTACTTCTCAGTCTCTTCCTCCAAAAGGTACTCTTCAACACGATCAATGGAGACCTTGGCTTCCTGGACGTGGGCGAACATATCACCAAGCAGATCAAGGGGAACGCGAAGAAGCATAAAGAGAGAAATGGCCGTGAACGCAACAGAGGGATACAGGGGTTTCTTCTCAATCAAAGTGTACACTAGGAAGGAGAAGAAAGTAATGAGTACGGGAACCGAGTTCCAGATGGCAACCGCAAGAGCCCATAGAAGGAATCGAGAGCGTAGAGCTTTGAGCTCAGCCTGACGTTTCTCGTCGACAATCTTGCCAAACCGTCGCTCCCAAGCAAAGTATTTGATAATGCGGATATTTTGGAGAATCTCGTTTGTCACATTAATGCGCTTGTCAGTAGCAGCCATAATGTTTTTGGACGTGATGTTGAAGCCACGAGCAAGCATATAGTTTACAGGCAATAGGAAGATCATGACAATAATGCCGGGAATGGCGCTAAGGCCCATGACCTGCCATAGCAAGAAGATGGAGATGGTCAGCTGGGTAGGAGCTGAGGCGCACAAGAAATGCAAGTAGGCGGTGATTTCGGCAATTTTGAAGCTGTCAACTGACATGAGATTGATGATGGTTCCCAAGTTGGCCTGTTCATCATCGCCTCCCTTTTCGTCGCTAGCCTTGGTGGGATCGGAGGAGTTGGCGGCTTCAGCATCACCTGCAGCGGCCACTTTCTTCTGCTTCTTGTCGCCAAATCCAAGAGCGCGCTTGATCTTGCTGACAGTGCCTTTACTACCAGACTCCTCATCTGTCTCATTGTCAGGCTTGGCTTTATCGCTGAGAAGAACCTTGTCTTTGCCCGCAGCAGCTTTTCGGCGCAGCGCCTTGGCATAGATGTCGCCAACAATGATGGCACGGACCCGAATGCAGATCCTGCGCCCAATCCAGAGGGCCATATTATCGCTGTAAGAGCGGAGAGTATCAAGAATAGGGAGGCCAATCACGAGCAGCCAGAGAACGTTGACAGGTGCATCTTCTGGACGTTCTACGAATTGGAGTATGGCTTTCAGTAGCAAAGTAGGAGCAAAAGTGAAAAAACTAGAAATGACTGTTAACAGACATTGCATGAACAGCATACTTCGGAAATATCGGAGCAAGTGCCAAGAAAGAGCAGTCGTCTTCTTTACTAGTCTGTAATCGGCAATGACGGCATTAGACTTGTCCTTGGGTAGAAGATTCCAAACATCTTCGATATTCAGAGGCTTCTTCCAACCTTGCCAGACAATGGCATCGACCCACGAGAACGTAGCAATTGAAAACAAACTTGCGAGAGGCTCGCGCGAAGGCTCAAGTCCATCCTCCCACTCCAACACGACAGTTTTGTTGCCCTTTCTAGTGGAAGCGGCAATGCCGAATAGTAGAGTGTTGAGAGCGAATTCAACGATGATGAGGCTCTGAGAAAGCTTAGAATAAGGATGAATGATGGAAGAACGGAACAAAAAGACGGCGAAGACCCAGTTACAGCCATAAATCGTGGCGGTATGGTTCCAGATGTAAGGGATTCTCCATTCAGAGGTGCCGAACACGACCCGCAACGTCGCAAGAAATAAAGTATAAATCCAAGTAGTAAGACCAGCAATGGCAACAAGGTGATTATCAGGACCAAAGGCACCAGTGATGAGAGCGTAGGCATTGATGGCAACTAGACCGCCGAGAGCAAGCTCCTCAATGAACTGTGAGAAACGCTGAGCGGTAGGAGTATCGGCCTGGACTATTGAGCCTCTGGAAGTAATTTTTGCCAAGGCCAGGCGGCCGCCATTGATCTCGAGGTCTTCGTCATCGCTATCTTCGGGCTCCTCATCCGGAGGGATACCTGTGTGATTGGGTGCGTCGTCGTCGGCGGAGATGGAGCTATAACCCTTGCTCTTGCCATTACTGACGACACGGCCAATATTAGACCAAGCGAGGCGCAAAAACGATATTGTAATTACTATTAATGGGAAAAGGACGGCGAGGTAACTGTAGAAGAATTTAAATCAGCGATTTGTTTGGGACCATGAAGAAAAGCGCGTAACGGAATCGCGCAAGATAGGCAACCTACTCTCTTTGAACGCATTGAGTGAGGTCATCGACTCGCCAGAGTGGCCATGAGCACTGAGCAAAGCCCATGGTTGATTCTGAGGAGGGCAAAAGCCTGCCCAAGAGACGATGGAAAAGAACCGTAAAAATGCTGATGAAGATATTGAAATAGCCTTCTACACTTTCAATTCCTCAGAATAAGCTTCGTTACTATAGCTATCGATCCCGGCAGCGTCTTAAGCTACGCCGAGGCTGACGGTCCGGGCTGTCGCGGGGCAAACGTCGGCGGTGTAAGGAAAGGAAAGAAAATATATAATTAATAAATAAAAAGGCACGAACAATGCCAGTATGTGTCTCGTCTCCGATGCTGGCGCGTGAGCTCTCGTTCCTCCTGCCTCTCTATACACTCATGGCGTCAACGAAGGCGCGGCAAAAGGAAAAGAAAAAGTAAGAGAACAGAGAGGGCCAGTATAAAAAAAAAAGAAGAGGAAGAAGAAAGAAAGAATACTATGATGGGATGTAATGAAGTAGTATTGGTCAGGGGGGTGGAGCTGACTAGCTGTACTAACTTATGTAGTGCGTGTACCTACTTAGTACCTAAGCAACTAAGGTAGGGAGGGTGCCTTGAGTGCATGTAGGGGGTATTGGGAACTTTGTGATAATAACCTACAGGCAGTGCCTTGCTTACCTATTCGGTGGATTGTGAAAGTATGTCCTTTGCACAAACGAGTTCAAAACGTACTTGTAAGCTTGCTTAATAGCTGCTAAGAACTAATAAGGCTTGGAACAATCATCAGTGGGGAAAAGAACGGACGCCGTCCGCTTCTGCACAGGGAAGCTTTGCGCGCTGTGGTGGGGAAGATTGCGAGATACAGGGACTTTTTTTTGGCGCGATAGTGGTTGGTTCCACCAGGGAATATAGCGGCCCTTACCTGTATTAAAGGATAACCAACGGGCGGAGTACAAGTTCTCGGTGTGAATACTCCGTACTAATAAGGAGGGCGTGTTAAGAGAATGTATCTTTTAGGTGTCTTGTGTACATACATACATACACATACAATGCATACATACATATATATATATGTATATATATATATGTGTGTGTGTGTGTGTGTATATCTTTCACTCAATGGATAGTCTCTAATAGAGAGCTTCAGGAAATGTATCAACAGAGTAGAAGAACCAAAGAGGCTTTCTAACTTTTGGATATGACCTTCATATGAGCAAAACAAAGGTATCACGACATGCCATCCATTGTTAACCTTCATCCCCCACCCCCCTCAATTGCTTCCTTCAAGATTGAACCAGCCACTAGCTGATGAGACAACTCATGATAAATAAAATCAATGCGGAACGATGACAAAACTCCCCTTTTCCTCGTAGAAAATATAGAAAGGTTAGAGCTAGGAGCAAGAGTCACACGGCAGAAGCTGCATTAGCGCATGCGTTCATCCTCTTTTGCATACCAGCACATGATGCATTCAGGATGAAAGATGCGTGCAATTCGGTACACTGTAGGTAAAGCAATTACAACTTAGTGCTACACGTAGATGAATGGAGATTTGGGACCCTTGAAAAGCACATAAAAGCTATCAATTCATTCGCCTTCTAATTACCTAATGTACTCAGTACTCTCACACAAAGGTATGGTGGGTGGGAGAACCGGGAACAAAGCCTAATAGAGGTCTCACAATGAGAACACAGTCACCAACCAGAAAATTAGAACTTGATAGGTACAGTAATGATGTCTTGAGTTCATTCATTTATGCTTTATGTCCACGTTATACTACACTGCCAATTGATTTAAATCTCAAAAGGCGGTAAAAGAAAGTATGAGGTGTCATAGTACTCCGTATTACAGATACTAACATCTTGAGGTACCTCTTATAAGCAGCCTACCAAATTATATATACCACTACTCCGTAACTACTACAGCATTAACAGGTATTTTTTCCTCAATCAAACTGCAGCCTTGTCTGTGTCTATGCCAGCAGATCATTACTTGCATCTCCCTCCCACATTTCCGACGGTTTCCCTTCCGCCATACACATTCTCCGTAAATAGATAGATCGCGATCGACAGCGTCGACTCACTCACTGAGTCATCGGCCTCGAGATGATTTAACTTGGCTTGACAAACGTCCCTTTCCCCCCCCCTCTCCCGCTAGGGCTTAGTGCTCAATCCTTTACCTCCTCTTACTGATAACATAACAAAGGGCTTTCATTCCTGCTGATAATACATAACCATCACCATCGTGGATCATGCTAATATTAAATCAATTTACCGTTCCATTGTCAATGATTAATAGCATCGTCTTCTTATTCACTCTCTCGCTTTTAAGGTATATCTTATTCATATATCCCAGCCACGCTAACAAAAAACTGTTCCGCTCCTTATACTCCACCACCCACCCCCTTCCCGACCTTCCCCCTTGGGTTTGCCGTCCTTTTTTACACCAAAATCCTTTCTCTCATAAAACCACATCCTGCTCCATCTCCTCTCTGCAAGGTGACTCACCGTCTTCTCGCAGCCGCCTCTTTTTATTGCCACTAATGGAGAAGTGTGTGGGGCGGGGGTTTCCAATGTGATGCTACGTGTACGCGACTCCGAGTTGAATGTGCCAAACGTAGTAATCGGATCACGGAACTCACTATCGCTTCTCCCCAATGCATATGTACATACTCGTACAAGTTTTGAATCAGTGCTCCGTACCAGCTGTCATTACCAGTCTTGAGCTACTGCATTACGACATATCCGGCCCTGCAGCCTGTTCCGACATTGCCTGCATAGCGTATCCTAGCAGGCACGCTATGTACGACCCTTCGCGCAGCGCTGATTTGCTAATTTCATTGCTGACTGGGATATTTAGTGGCGGCGTTGCTACTTGTAGTGGGTTTGTTTCTATAGATCCTACGAGTACAGTTGAATGTATTGTATGTATTTGGACTGTCTTCGTGGTGAATAGCTACATAGCTGTATGGCAATATCAGACCCCAATATCAACCCAATACATATTAATCAATTCCCCAAATAGGAAATCAAGCGAGGTACCTATTAATTTGTGCTCCGTATTATGCGTTAGGCTTTTTTTTTTAGTATTATTATATTTTTTTTCTTAGTGTCATTTGCAATGTCTCATTTCCCCTTTCGTTTGGCCGCGATAAGAGCAATTCATTACCAAGTGGATATAAATGATTGGTGGTTTTCTCATGCTATGGAGTATTAAACACCCCGGAAACGAGACCTTGTAAGTAAGTTGTCATCGTCAGTGACTCAAGGCCTGGATAAGTTCCCCGCAAATACCCCGATTACAAGTGTGCATCAGGAGACTCATCAAAAGCGCTAAGCCACCCAACCTCATTTATTCGAACTGACTTTTAGAGTAGTCTCAAATCACAAGTTGCCAGTCATCGACTTATTTCATAGGGAATCATGCAGTCAGAACTTCTAGATGCACAGCAGGATTACCGAAATTTAGCAGCAACGTCATAATATTCCTGCTCATTATCATTGTCCACCGGTTTACTTCTTGATAGGGTTCAATCAACACTCTCTTCATGTAAACACAAGAGGCAAAGAAGTACATACTTGTAGGCGGCTCCTCGTTGTTAATCGCGCAATTCTATTTCGAGAAGTCTCGTTGCCTCTTTGCTTGGAAGCCTCACACCGTTTTTCGGGCGCTGACAAATACGTTTGTGTGGACCAAATATACTAATGCTCACCCTATAGAGTTCATTAACATATGTTGAGAGTCTCACGATGTGTAAAGTTCATCTTTTAGGCTAGCCATCATTTTATGTAGCAACACCAACATCAATTTATAAGT
Organism: Trichoderma oligosporum; assembly: GCA_015266385.1. Classification (NCBI taxonomy): domain Eukaryota; kingdom Fungi; phylum Ascomycota; class Sordariomycetes; order Hypocreales; family Hypocreaceae; genus Trichoderma; species Trichoderma oligosporum. The sequence goes on along the minus strand of JACBYL010001056.1, from coordinate 11,622 downwards.
TATTTGTATATTTCTTTTATCCTTTAGTAAATGATGATTTAAAAAGCTTACACATTGGCGTTTATCTACGCTGGCTGGATATATAATTAACCATCCACTGCCAACTCCTTATGAGACATAGCTAATAGCTTGCTTAGTAACTAAAAGCACGACGCCGCATGCCCCTCGTGAATGTCCGGTCCGAAATTCATGTCACCATCTCGACTCCAAATTGCTAAGAAAAACAATCGTACATTCCATTTTTATATAATTTTGTTTCACCTCACCTCCTGATGATATTCCCCTGTTGGTACATAACTAATACTTCCATGTATGTCAAGGAATCATCTTGACAGCCGATATAATAGTGGTTTTATTAGAAGAATCATAACTTCCCGCCTCCAATTTGGTTTCAATTTTAACCCATGATCATGCCCTTCATACCCGTAAGATCTCCCTCCTTAGCAGCAAGTTCAAAGTAACCGTAGATGATACTGATCAAAGTTAGCTGTGGTTCTTATTTTCATGGAGTTATTTCAACTTACGTAACGGCGAGGAGGGTACCGGTACCAGAGCCAAGGGCGCCCATAAGATCGCTGAGAACTGACAGAGCACCGATACAGGCACCGCCAAAGGCAGCAGCAGTGGGAATAATACGCTTGAGCTCCTTGTACATGCTCTGATCGCGGTGTCCTGCCATGACAAGACCTTGGTCCTTGAGCTGCTTGGCAACATCACGAGGGCTAGAGCCTGAGACCTCAATCCAGGTTTTGGAGAACAGGGCACAAGCACCGAGCATGTAGACAATATAGACGGCAGTATGGATAGGGTCAAGAAGAGCGTCCTTGAAGTTAAGGGGAGGAGACATGTAGTAGACAAGGCCAGAAACAGCGTGGAGCTGAGAAGTACCATCCTTAGCTTCCCATACACCAAAGAGGCGAACCAAAAGGTTCTCGGAGAAACGGGAGAAGAGCATCTGGCTGATCAAAAATACGTTGGACGAGAGGGCAGACTGCAACATGATGGGCATGTTGGAAGTGTAGAACAAGCGCACAGGGTATGAGCCTCGGGCACCACGCTGGCGGTTAGACTTGAGGGGAATTTCGACACGGAAACCTTGGAGGTAGATAATGGCAACAAAGACCAAGATGGTAGCCAAAAGGTTCATAATGTTGGGGAGATTTTGCCTGTAAAAAGCCTCCTGGAGAGCGCGCTGCTTGTTTGGCCAAGTCATCAAGAGGTGGAAGAGAGCGATGACGGCGCCCTCAAACTCAGGGCCACGGCCCGTATTGATGGTGGTAGGGGAGAAAGCCTTCCACATGATAGATTCGCAAATGTTGGTAGCGATGAAGAGTGAGATGCCACTGCCTAGACCGTAACCCTTCTGCAGGAGTTCGTCGAGCAGAATGACAATCATACCGGCAACAACCAACTGAAGGATAAGCAAGAACACGATGCCAGCGCCAAGGTCGGAGGGGGTGCCGTAGAGGCCAGTGAAGACGTAGACGGTAGCGGTGCCAGCGGAGAGGATGAAAGCGAAGAGCTTTTGAGCGGTTTGGTAAAGCTCGCGATCCGACTTGAGGTCAAGGTTGACGTCAATGAGGTGCGTACCAGCTAGGAGCTGGAAAACCATGCCAGAGGAGATGATGGGAGTGATACCCAATTCCATCAGAGTACCTCGGTTACTCGCCATCACCATTCGCAACCAGTATAGAGGGTCCGAGTTGTCGGAAGACACAATGCCGTATAGAGGCATTTGGCTCATAACCAAGAAGATGAGGAGCGTCAATGCCGTCCACATCATCTTCTGGTTGAAAGGAATTTTGGTTTCCGGCTGCTGAACCTCGGGGAGGAACGGCACGAACGGCTTTACCAGATCGAGAAAACGTACTGTAGCGGCATTGCCCACGTCAGCAACCTGCCATTGAGTATCAATTGCGCGTTACCAGTCAATTGTGTGCGCGCGCGCGACACAAGCTGGCCTGAAGCTTGGTGGGGAGAGGAAGAACACTCACGAGAACTCATGGCGGCGGCTGAAGGGAAAAACCGAGAAAGAAAACTAATTCATCCAAAGAAAGGAGGATGAAAGAAAGAAAAGAACTCGAGCTGCAATAAGCTCGGGCGAAGAGAAGAGGTTTATCGATGAGAGAAAGTGGTGACGAGGAAGCTGGGGGAGAAGGTTTGCTTGCGATCTGGCTTCAAGCTCCAAAATGTTGATGTGTCCCGAAAGCAATGGGGTTGCACGTGACCAGCTGGGAATTAGAAAAGAAAGCGTGGCCTCGAGAACAAGCAAGGGTCTGACACCTCGGCGAACCAACCAATTCAAGCCACGGGGAGAAAAAAAATTCCCGGCTTTTAATTCTGGATCAATCAACTCCAAGTGGGGTGGATGACTGTTCATTTCGAAATCCTTCTATCATTTCTCTGGTGCTATCAGAACAGCAAGATCCATGGCACAGCGCGGAGGGGGAAACTTTCATCGCATTGCGCCCTAGAAGACGAATCTCCGGTTACCATTAGGATCGACCCGTATTACAGTAGTTATGAGATTTTGAATTGGCCTGTTCTCGAATGCTCGGCCACCGGGGACTAAATCTATTGCGCCATGTATTTAGAATGGCTGCTTACACAGCTCCTGTCGAACCACTGTTGGTTATCCTGGGCTCTACGGGCACAGGTAAATCTGAGGTTAATTACCCTTGTCCTGCTTATATACTACTTTGTTTCTTTTATTTCTGACAGCTATCTAGCTAGCCATAGAACTGGCAACACGGTTCAAGGGCGAGATCATCAATGCCGATGCTATGCAACTTTATGATGGCCTACCTATCATAACGAACAAAATTAGTCTAGAGGAACGGCGTGGTATTCCCCACCATCTGCTGGGACATATCCCACCTGACGACATTCCCTGGGATGTAGAAAACTACAAATCTGAAGCTGCCAAGGTGATACGTGAAATTCGCAGCCGAGGAAATCTACCCATCCTCGTGGGAGGGACCCAATACTATGTTGACCCACTTCTCTTTAAAGATGTAATCCTTGACGATGTACAGTTCGATCCCACCATGTCATTTCCGATCTTGGAAGAGCCTACAGATGTATTGCTGGAGGAGCTGAGGAAGGTTGATCCGATTATGGCGGAGAGGTGGCATCCGAATGATAGACGCAAGATCCAGCGATCACTTGAAATTTACCTGCATACGGGTAAACCTGCATCCGAGCTGTATGCAGAGCAAGAGAGGCGCAAAGTTGCAACATCTACCCAGCAATTGGGAACCAATCAACCTTGGGAGAAGCTACTATTCTGGGTCTACACGGAACGCGATACTCTTACTTCACGGTTGGATAGCCGGGTGGACAAGATGCTCCATGCTGGGCTCTTAGAGGAAGTTCAGGAGCTCTTTGATATGAAAAAGGCCAAGACTGCTGAAGGTCGAATTCTGAATATGACAAAGGGAATTTGGCAATCTATTGGTTACAAGCAGTTTGAGCCATATATGACTGCCAAAGAAGAAGGCAAGGATCTAGCCGATCTCGAAAAGCTCAAATCAAATGCCTTAGAAGAGATGAAGGCAGCGACACGCCGCTATGCTAGCTACCAGACCCGATGGATCAGGCTGAAACAGATCCCACGTCTTAAGGAGCAAGGCTCTGAGGCATTCGGTAGCTTATATTTGGTCGATAGCACGGACGTCTTGCAGTTTAAGACTAGTGTTATAGAGCCTGCTGCTGAGGTTACCGCGAAATTTCTATCTGGCGAGCCTAGGCCAATCCCCATTGAACTGTCAGATTTAGCTCGCGAGGTTCTCACGCGAGTGAGTGAGCCCCCGCCAAAGGAAATTCCATGCAAAAGAATGTGCGAGATATGTCATACGGTCTGCGTGACAGAACAGGCTTGGCAGAGACACATCAAGGGCGTCAGCCACCGGCGAGCTATGAAAAAGAAGAAACGCTTGGCCCTTGTACCGATAGACGACACAGTGGATAGCCCTTCTGATGCTGAATCGTCTTCTGGTCCTGATGTGGCCTCGATATTTGCTACTTGATATCTCATCTCTGTCATAACCCCAATAGGGAATATTAACATCAATAACCTACCTAGCTGGCGGTCAACACAACATGCCGTCATTCAACATCGCACAAATTTTATGTGGTGGGAGGTGAAGCCATTGCCCAGGCATGAATCGGGCCAGCGGAAAATTTCTAGCAAACTGTACTCTTGGATACCTTTAAGAGTATGGGAATTATGCAGTACTACAAGTACTTTGTACTGATCATCCGTTTGACTCGATTACCCACGTCACTACTTTTCTAGAAAAGAGTTTAGCAAGTCCTGGATCGCCGATGGCGTGCATCGGCAGCTCTAGCGACAAGCATGTAAATTGGTATGCCCATGAGAAATGGTAGATATCTCTTTGAGGAACGAATAGTCTATGGTTATTTACGGCGATATCGATTCATAGCTTCTCAGCTCATGGCCTATTAGCAAGCACATATCATGGTTTCAGCTTTTAATAGCCCCTTTCGCGGCAGGCATCCAACAACATAGATGGAAGAATTCCAAGTTATATAGCCCCGTTTTATCAACCAGAGGCCTCACTAGGTTCTGGCTAAAATACCTCAAGGCTGTATGCATCCGCGTCCAGGTCTCATCCAATCATCCGGCGAATCTCCCTGCGTCTGCCAAGTCCATACGGATGTCACATCTACGGAGTGGTTGCACCAATTTCGTTTCACACCAAGTTAGATTGCTACCAAGCGAAAGAACTTGCACCTTAATGCGGAAAAACACACATTGTGATTCATTCTGATTCATATCATTGCCGCTACCAACGTCGCTCTACCCAGACCCTAGCTTCATCGGAACGAAAATCCATCCAATGACCAATACTTGTGTGCCTTACTAATCCCTATGAAAAAGAAAAGTTCATCATAAACTTCAGTTCCTGAAGATGCTTTGCAATCCCCACCCCAAAAAAAGAGAGACAAAACCATGGATATCCCCAAACCTCGAACCTCGCTATGAATCATAGTGACTTCGTATGAGGGAGCGTCTCGAGAAGCCTTTCCAGCCTCGTTCCCAAACCGTGCGCCGTAAAACTCCACCAGACAGGCAAAAGAAGAAGAAGAAGAAGAAGAAGAAGAAAAGAAACGCATGCATTTCAAGAAAAGGGTGGCTCAGCCATGTCCCTGCGTACGGGTACATATCTAACAAAATGGACCTGCCCTTTGTGGTGCTAGTCGTGAAGGCAAAAACACAAAAAGTCAACCCGAGGAGTCATTGCGATGAATCTCAGAGAAAACGCCACGGCGTGAAGTTAACGTGCTTCTCATAACCTCAAGTGAGGTAGCTTATACAGTCTCTTAAAACGTCTGCTTCTCAATCGTAGGCGCCTTAACACCAGGTCCGCCACGCGAGACCCAACTTCGAGCTTCGCGTACGACGCTCTGAAGGAATGTGAAGAGAGAGCCAGGCTCGCCGGCAGTATTGCCAGTGGTATTGTCATCGTAGGAGTCGAGGTAGATGGTTCGTCGAGCCATTGTTTCTGTTTATTTATTTATTCTTCTTTTCCTTGTTCCGTACAAGCGAGTACCGTCCCAACAACAACAACAACAATGTGCTGTATATATATCGTATAGCGGAGACAGCCTTTTTGCGTTGAGTGAATATACTTCAGCAACGATCAACGCTGCCGAGTATGAGTGGTATTTGTACTTTTGTACGTATGGAGGAGCACACATGCGTTAGTGTTTGGCTTAGGGAGAGTACTTTTGTTTTGAGACAGGACGGAGAAACAAAGCATTCCAAAGAGTGGCTTCCCCATTCTTTATATACGTGGGCTGAGAGGAGAAGGATGGCATGTCTTCAAGTGGGTGCGGTGGCCAACCGAGCGTCTACGGAGTACGCGGCCCCATCATCAACAATCACAATTGCCTTTCTTGCGAGTCCTGCATCTTTAGCTTCCTGCCGCAGGTTGCATAGTTTTTCTTAATCCTTACCTTGTACATCTATTCGTCAGCACAACCAATGATGGCCCCTGTACCGAAAACTCCGCAAAGACAATTTTACATGGATATTTGCTCGGCAATTCTTACTGCTGTTCAATATTCCCCTCATATGTGTCATCAGCGCTTACAGTGAATTGCTAGGAATGAGAGAGAGAAGAATAGAAAAAAAAACCGAGGACTTATCTACTGTACAAACAGCCAACAGAGGAAGCCAAAAAGGTGTGAGATGCGAAGCGCTTGTCATGTGAAAGCGTCCGGGACAGGTGACCAACATGCAAAGACTGGTTGGTTACTAAATTAGGCAGCCCGCGAATGACAGAATCTCAGACTCTTTCAGGACCTCTCTCCCCCCGCAGTCGTTGCAAGCTGCTGCACGCCACATTATGCAATACAAGGTCTGTACGGAGAAGACTAATAAGGAAATACTCCGTATGTACGGAGTACTTGTACATGTATACGGCAGACAGACAACCATATAGTTCTGTTATGAGGTAAGGCAAGTAATATTAGTGGTTGCTTATGTACCAGTATGTATGGAACAGTATCTATGAGATGATTATTAGCCAGGCACAGGCAGTTTTCTTACATGATGCCGAGTGCTGTTTGGTATCAGTATCAGGCAGTGGAATAATAGCTCGCTCGATTCAAAAAAAATACTCTGCATAGGCGAGCCCCGTATCATGTCCAGCATTCCCTTCTGGTTGTATGGACTCGCCTCTGAGGAGCTCGCCAAATCTTCATCAAAATGACTTCTCGGTGCTCGCTCGATATGATCAGAATGTTGAGAGCTGAGATGTGATATTGCACCTGTACTTCACACAAGTACGCATCAGCAAGCGGATACACGTATTCCATCAAGTGAGTTTTCTTCATCTTTCTACGGTAGTATTACCGGTATGGAGTAATACATAAAATCATGCACTGGTGCTAAAGAACCGTTTCATCATTATGCATATAAGCCGGAGAAAAGAGCTTTTTGTACTCCGTATCTCGTAAGGCAGAATGCCCTGGTTACACTGCATCGCGTCCTAAATGTGCCCGATCCCTTCCCATTGGCCCGTCGTCATTATGCATGTACTTTTCAGAGCATTCTTGTGTGGAGTTGGCTACTTTCTTCCCGCAGCCCTTTCAGTTGTCGATTAAATTCCTTGTTAACCCACTCCCAATAGCCTGCCCAAACACCTACTGCTGCTGCATTGCTGGTCGCTGCACCGGCGTTTCCGGTCATGGCCTTCATTTTGTCACCTAAAAGAAGTGTCACTCTCAGTATGCTCTTGTTGGTTTCTTCTTGTTTCTCAACATCCTGCTTGACGGCGTTGTCCTTGAGCTTGATGGATAGAACTCCTCGATAGGCCTCAGCAATCGAATCTAGCCGACGGGCTGTCTCATCGGGGTCAATGACGATGAGTTTGGTTACCATGAGATTGCAAAGTTGCCGGATATCGTTGTCATCCTTCAGGCCAGCGATAACTCGGTCGTAGAAGTCGATGTTATTGATTCGGGTGAAAGCAGTTTCCATGAGTGCATAAAGGGTCTCATATGCACTCTGTGTGACTTTTTGTTAGCTGTTTCTACTTCTATACAATCGAGCCGATAAATAATCCTGAATATATATATACTCACCTTGCGTACTTCTAGGCCATCGTCGACCTTATGCTTGAATGGCCCTAGCATGACTTCCCGAATAAGCTCCTTCTTTATCACCGATTCGCTGAGAACAAACGGCAATAATTCGCCCAGGTGAGGTAGGATGAGATCCGGTTTGTTGTGTGCTGCCGAGTTCAACGTCGTCATCGCCAGTCGTCTAATTTCCATATCTGAGTCCTGCAGCATCACCAGGAGCATTTCAATGAGAACATTTCTAAGCATTGCATCAAATGTCTCGTCGCTCTCTGGAAGTGTGTATCTGACTGCCTGGACAGCCATGCCTCGGATCCCTGATGATTGGTCCTTTAGAAGCATCTATATAATAATATATCAGCGCTCCATGTTCCTTGCATCTCTATGAAACTAAAGGGCTAAATGAATCAATGTTTTTCTTTTCTTTTTCAAAACTTACCTGTAATTTGGGCATAAAGGTCGTGGGGTCAAGGGTGGCGAGGCGACCGACACATTCAGCGCAGACAATTTTGTTGTCCGCATTCAATGACGCGCCAATAAGTTGATCCCAAATTGGCGTGGCATAAGTCCGAAGATCACTAGATTGTGCGGAAATCGACTGCAAAATCTCTTTAATAGACTGGATAAGCAAGTATTGGGTATTACCTCCACCCTTCATTGTCTTGAGAATAACCGGAAGGTACTCCGGTACGTTTCCAGAGCCAGCCCTGCCGAGCGCAATAGCAGCAGCCAATGATACTTTATCTGGCTCCGAATGGAACTGATCCAAGAACAGCTGGGGTTTGAGGGGTGAGGTGGCACCGAGCCTCATCCCCGACTCTCCAAGCACAGCAAGGGCAAGGCTAACCCCAGCCTCATCTCCCCGTTCTGTGCTGCCATGGAGTTCCGAGACGAAGCTATCCAGAGAAACACCTGCTGAGGTACCTCCCGTCACAAGAAGCGTTCCAATCACCTTGCCTACGACACCTGGATCGCCTTGAACGCTCACGTCCTTTAGAATACCCTGCATAAGAGGCTCGCCAGCACCACTTTGGCCAACTCGGCTGATCATGTCGAGTAGCTGGTCAAGGACAATATTGGCAAAGTGGGATTTTAGGAGTTGACAAAGTGCGCCAATCATCTCTTCATTGATAATCAAGCTTGCATGATCCTGTACCATATTACCAAGAATAAGTAAAGCTGGACCAAGGAGATGCGTATCGCTGGTCTTGATGGCAGGTAGTAGAGCAGATACAATTCCCTGGATAGTGGCCGGCTCTAACTTGCCTTTGGTGGCCTCTGAGAGCACGAGGTGCTTAAGCGCCTGGATACTGGAGCCTCGCAGAGATCTATTTGCCTTTCGTAACTGAGCTGAGAGCTCAAGGGCAACATCTTGAACCCATGACTGTTCTAGTTGATCGGGAGAGACAGCAAAAGCAGCAACATTATCCACGGCACGCACTGCAGCGAGACGAGTTGTCTCATTCTTTAGCCTCTCTTGAAGAATATTCAAAGCGACACTGCGCTTCTCTGCGGATAAAAGGCTAGACCCTTCTGAGCTGGAGGTCCTGGCAACAAGGATGCCTAAGGCATGGATGGCTCGTTGTCGAACCTCTGCATCAACGTCATTCGCAGACCCACGGTCCATAATGACTTCATATAATTCATCCAAATCCTCCTTGAACTTTGTGCCAGCGTTTCGTGACCGTGGGGGAGTAATAGCCTTAACAAGCTCCTCCGCTGTACGAATTGCCTCGCTTGAGATCTTGTAGAAGCGGTCGTGAACGGCTGATGCAACTCCAGCAACAATCTTGCTAAGATATGGCTGCAGCACTGAGGATGAGTGTGTCTTGGCTATATCGCTTATGAGCTTCAATGAGGCGACGCGTAATGTGCTTGGAGTAGCAGACGCAGAACCCCCCGCCGCCGCTAGAGAAGAAGAAGAGATTGAACTGGTGCCAGTGGTCTTGACAGCATCAATTATAGGCCCGATAATTTCAGGGAAAAAGTCGATGAGACCACCATGCTGGACAGAGACTAGGTCATCCAGCATACTGATGATAGCCTGCTTTGTCGGTACAGTCTTACCCTTGAGCTGTTTGGTTGCAGCCTTGACAATTGTTGGCGTAAGACGGGAGAGGTCCGCTCGTGGGCCCTGGGAAGGAATCTTCTCAGCAACAGGCGATGTGATACCGGAGCCAGCCATAAACTTGGCAGCGCTCGAACCACCAACACTGCTCTGTCTTCTCCTTTTACGATTTATGGGAATTTGAGAGACCATTTCAGGCTCATACTCATCACGAGTTAGATCAACTGTATGCAGACCCTCGCCTGTCTTGCGGATGAGTAAGGATAGAGCCGAGACAACCTCGAGACGAACATTTTCTTCTCTTTCCTCGATGCGTTTCACAAGATTTGGAGCAGCTTGGTCATACAGGACGCCATTGTCCAGAAGATCGCCGCTGCCACGGGTTGAAATGAAGGTGTATATCGCTTTTGCGGCACAGCGACGGATTTTCCAGCTTGCGTCGTCATCGTCATCCTCGAAGCCGTCATCATCTTCAAATTCATCGTCTTGATCATCCTCTTCCTCCTCATCCACATCCATTTCCTCATCATCATCTACTGCGTAATTGGGATCGTATTTGAGATATCGCAAGCAAGAAGAGAGGGCAACATCGGTAAAGGGCCGCATCTCTTGCGGACATGAAGCTAAGAATGCCTCAAGCGTGACCAACGCAGTCTCTCGGATTTCGTTGAACTCTGGGCCCAAATCGTCACCATCACTAATCTTCTCTATGTGAACTTGAAGCTCTGCTTCGGACAAAGCTTCTAATATAAAGGGCATTATCTTTTGAAGATGTACGCCGAATCTGGGAGGAATTGATCGAGCCATACTGCCCATTATTGAAATATAGAGACGGCGTGTGACAGGGGAAATATTGGACTGGGACAAGCCGACGATTATTCGATTAATAATGTCTTCCAGGTGGGTATCGGAAAGGTAGACGGCAAGCATAGATATAGCGACTACCGCTCTCTTCTTTACCACAGACGTAGCCTTTTCTCCCTGTAGTAGCTGCAGGATGACCTCTTGCATTGCCTCCACTTCAACCTGCAGTAGCAAAGGGCCAAAACATCGAACCACTTCCACCAGGACATCGACGGCCTCTGCATTGACGCCATTTTCATCCTGAAGCAGCCCCGTTGGAACAGGAGGAAGATTAAGGGTTGTTATTTGTGGGACTCGTGTTAATTTACTAGGCCCAATAAGCCGAGGGATAAGCACGCGACTAACGGCATTGTATGCCTCTTGGACACCGGCTGTGCTCGGGATACCTGGGATGGGTCGAGGTAGTGCAGTTATGACAGCTCGCAGGGCTAGTGCTGGGACAGCAGTATCGACTGAGTTCTTAAGCTTCAGCGATGAAAGCTTGTCAATCATAGGGGCAATAATGGGACTCGGAACTTTGCCAACAAGAGGCCCGAGACTATTTATAGATTTGATGGAGGTCATTCGTTAGCCGCGTTTTTATAAACGTCTAGATAGGTCAGAAGGCTAAACGAACCACTTGATTGCTAGATTTTGCACCTCTCCATTCTGATCGTCTAACGTCTTGATGATACCGTCGACTGTCCTCGCGGCTATATTGTAGTCGTGCTGAAGAAAATCATCTTTAGCACTCGTGAGTAGTTGGAGCAAGTCGTTGAGAGACATGAATCGAAAGTCAGGATCGGCGTCTCCTAGCTTCTGAACATGGCCTATGACGGCCTGCGGCGTGGCCTTGATATTGGTGGTAGAGGTGGTAGCCATCATGGAGCTTAGTGGAGAAGGCTTCTCCTCGTTGTCTGTAGAAGAAGAGTTGCTGGTTGGTGCATCTACCTGAAGCTCACAGGCGTAGATATTGGAATAGTAGAATGCTTGATAGAGAGATTGATGCTCCTTGGTCTGACCACTGATTGTGATGGTAGGAGGTAGGAGTTCTTGATGTTGTTTTAGTGGGGTCAAGCTCCAGGCAGGCGGGGGGTGGG